>VDFB02379711.1:64466945-64549262 GCA_007258455.2 Sequoia sempervirens
TTTTATATTTTTAAAAGTTGTAATGAAATATTCATAATTAATTATTTACTTGGAAAAAAATTACAAAAAAAATATGCATCACATCGGGACATGAGTTCTCTACTTATATCTAAAATATTATCATTTTATTGTGTCTAGGGTGGTCAGACAAACCCCTTTTTCTTATTTTTCCCTAAAATTTAAGTACTACTACAATGAAATTTCAAATTTTCACCAAATAGATTTTTTTTTTTTAAATCTAGTAGTTTAGAAACTACATTCAATTTTTTATAGATTCTATTCTTACATATTTTTGAAATAATATAGATAACTTATTCAAATTTTTATGTCAAGTTGCCTAACTCTGATTTTTATGAATTTTTTGCCACTTAAGGGCCTATTTTTTCCATGATGATCCTGCACATACCCCAATCCTCATGTTGTTTACAATTAAGGCTTGGTTCATCCAAACTAACTTCATTGGTAGTAAGGAAATTATTAATGGTTGAATGTGTTTGATGATTGATAGCGGGGAGATAATAAGAAGACTCTATTTGATTGTCGATTGTTTCTAAGGTCTCATTCTCTTGTACCATATTATCTACCCTACTAGGAGAGCTTGTAATAGGTGCATCCGAGTTTGAGTTAGCTTCATCGCAAGTTGGGCAGACATCAAGAGAAGGACCACTAATGTTTTCAAATAGATTTTCCCAAATGGGAGGAGCATGAGGGAATGGAGGATCAAGGGTTTCATGATTCTTAATAGGGATCTCTTCTAACACCATCCTATCCTCTTTACATCGAGGAGGGATATTAGGTGATGAAAAAGTTTGATTTTCATGACCATGGAAACTTGGTAAGGTGATATTTAGAAACTTGTCTATGGTCTCATGTTCTTGTTGTCTAACATCTTCCAAAGGGGAATGAGGAGATGGACAATCAAGACCCTCAAGGATTGTAACTTCTTGCACCAAGTTACCTTCATCACTAATAGGAGAGGTATCAGGAGAAGAACAAGTAAGATTATGATGATTGTCAAAACTTCCATTCTCACCAATGGGAAATCTAAGATTAAGGATTGTACCAATTGTTTGATCATGTTTCTTAAAGTCCTCAATGTGGTAATCAAAATTGAACTCATAAGAGGGAATGTTGTATTTATGCAATCCACTTTTAACCAAATCAAAGCCACATCATTTGAAAGAAAACATGCTATGATGAAAAAGAAAAAAAATTGCAATGTAATGACTTAAAAGGAAATGCAATTGTCAGTTTTTAAGTAAGTTATTTTTCTGTTTACACAATGCAACAATATGAAAATGAAATGTTATAAATGAAAAAGTACAATTAAGAAATGCATGAAATGAGCTAATTTATGTGAGTTCTAATGAAATTCTTGTTATGAAAACTCGACTAACTCATATAGGTATGTAATGGCACCAAACAGAAGCTGAAAAATAGGGTTTTCAGTCTTGTAAAGGGCAGTTTTAGGGGTGAAAGTGGACTGATTCGCCCAAGGTGGAAAATGAGTCCTAGTATGCACTTTTTTTAGAAATTTTAGAAATTTTTGATGGATTTTAATGTTTTTTGAGTGCTATGATGCAAATCTAAGTTAAAAATATAGAATTGCAGAAAATTTAAATGAATTTAGATGCTAAAAATGCAACCTAAATGCAGTTTTCTATGAATGCAAAATTTGAAACCTAGCATGCAAATAAATTCATGCAAGTCCTAATGCAAGATCAATGCAAGATAGATGTATGATGAAGGAATCCAAAGTAGACAAGAGGGTATTCAAAAAAGTAGGGTCACCAAAATCTACCATAGGATTTTGGCACCACAAGACTCTTTAACTCTTTTAGGGTTTTTCACGTAAAAGGAGAGAAGTAGGCCAAAATACACAATGTTACGCTAAAAAACAATGCAATAATTAATGGGAAATGGATATGATATGTTTAGATGCAATGTTTGAATGGAAGAAACTGATATGATAGATTGATTATTAATGCAAATCAAATGAAATGTAGATTGTTTGAAAACACATTATGTTATGCAAGAACACCTAGAAATGAATGCAAATTGCAATAGAACTTGACAAAATTGAAAGTGTGCACCTGTAATATGGATATAGAATAGAAAAGGCTTTGGAATGTTGCTAATACTAAATTTTAGGCCCAGTGGGACTCAGTCGCCATTCTAGGTGAATCAGTCCCAGTTCTACAAAACTGTTTTAGAACCTATCTCTGACAAAAGGGTATCTAAAAATATAGAAAACCAAAAACTAACTTGGAAGTAGGAATCATTCACCACCCATGGAAAATAATTTCAATTTTTAATTTTTGAATATTCAAAGGTGGATTCCAGAGCTCTCGGTCTGCACTTTGATTCTCTATAGGTGTTTTCTTCTGAAACTCTAATTTCTAAACCTACAAGTGAGTTTTTATTGATATTTTGGCTTGATCAATGAAGAGAAGACCTAAATAACTTTGAAATGAAATATTCAATGATTTAAAATCTTTGAAGATGCCTAAATCTTCAAACACATAAGAAAATAGAGAGAAATGGTGAATGTTAGGGTATGGGGGTTTGCCTTGGTCAAACCCCTTTCTGGTAATTAAACCAAAATGAAGAAAGAATGTAATGAAACATGAAATAATGGAGTTTATTACCTTTCCACGATGTTTGATCTTGAATTTTTGTAGCAACACATGAAGAATCTACCCTTGAATGTTTGAAAATTGATATCTTGGAGACTTGAAATGATGAAATCCTAAGTTGTTTGACTTGAGATGAAAGATTGATGGATAAATAATGAAGAATGAATTAGGTGAATGTAGAAGATGTAAAATGAGGAGAGAAACACTTATTTACACACACTTTTGCCTTTCTAACCCAATAATACCACATCATAAGGTGACATAAGGTAATTTTGAATAAAAACCCAAAATAAAATTTGAAATATTTTGAGTTTGGAGCAAAAAAGGGACTCATTTACCACCCATGGCAAATGGGTCCCACCTTGGACTTGAAAGTGGGTGTTGGGAATTAAGTCACATTTAATTTTGTTTGTCAGGTTTACATTCAAAAGCACAATTAAGACTTATAAGGGCATAAAGGGGTCAAATAAAGCATAAGAAAGGTGTAGATAGTGAAATCAAGCCTAGAAAAGTGTGAAATATTGTTAAAAGACTTTACAACACTTTAGAATAGGACTTGATAAGTGATAAAAAGGGAATATTTAGATGAATTATAATGAGAAGAGTCTAGAAAAGTGTAGAAATGTGTTACAACACTTCACAACACCTTCACAAGGCATTAATAAATGCATATTGTTTTGATTGCAAGGGTCCAACACCTAGTGTGGATGCACAAAATACCTCACAACAATTGAATCAAGGCCTCATTAAGTCCAGTTCATCATGAATTATTCCCATGTCAAGCAAGAGGTCCTTTTTTATATGATATAGAAATATCACACTCTCGAAGGAAATCAAACCCAATGACACCACCAAGAAATAGATGCATCACAAGAAGAAAGGAGATCACACAATTAAACTTGATTGTCAAATATTCCCCCACTTTAAAGAGGTTGTTAACATCATTTTTGTGAGAAATTGCTTTAAAGCAGCCAAACAAGAAAAAGGAAAAGAGGGTTTCCCCCAAAACTCAATATGTCACATGCGAGCCAAGTTAAGGCATGTCCTCCACATCCCATGATTGCTCTTACATAAATATGAAGGGTGGTCAACTATCCAAAAGAGACAATGAAAAGTAACATACAAGAACAAGGCTACCTAACCCCTTTCCCCCACTTAGTGCAAGACAAGGATAAGTCAAATAGGATGAAAATAAGTATTAGTTAGAGGAATTAGGTGCTTCAACACAAGGAAGAGTACTACACTCCTTGAGATGTTGAATTCAATTACAATGCCTTACATTTATTAGTAGAATGACCATGAACTCTATTGTATGTGCAAAATAAACTCATGTAGTAAAATTTGTTTCATGTTATTGGAGGTAGAGAGATCAGATGATCTTGGAGAAGTCTCTTCAAGATACTCTCTTGATCAAAAGTAGATGTTTTTTTGTTATTTTGTGACAAAGATGTTTCTTGGTTAGTACAATGTGTCATACCTACACAAGACTCTTTACATTATGATATTTTGTTCTCTCGCTTGCAAAAGGGTGTAAATTCTATCAAATTCAAATCACTAGTATTTTTCAAGATGCCATTTACATCTCGAAAATAAGCCAAGAAAGACTAAGATTCCCTAGGTGGAATATTAGTCCCAAGGCTCAAATTTTAGGGCAGAAACTCCAAAAAGGGACCTTTTTAGGTATGTTCAAAGTTAGGGTCCTAAGACCCATGGAGGAAAAAGAAACCCTTGGTGGCATTTTAGTCCCACTCCACAAATAAGGGACACACATAGAATCATTAAATGATCATTTATATTTAGATGTTTTTTAGGATTTTCCATAAAAAGATATAATTCATAGGGCTTGTAGATGAAAAATAAGACCAATTAAGACATAAATATGAATAAATAAAGCAAGGTGGGCCCAAACAAGTGTGAAATTGCAAGGGTATGCATTTTACTACACTACATTTAAATGACGACCCTCCCCTCTTCCCATAACAAACAAAAGATGTCTCCAACACAACAAGGACCATAACCATCTATGGATATCATCATTCATCCTCCTATTATGGTTAACTTGGATGATGATGGGGAAAATAATAAATTTGATGAACAAGTGCATAATGAGTTGAATTTTCTATTTTCCTCTTCCATGAGCTTAAACGATAACAAATGTGATGATCCTCCTAAACCAAGTGATGCACCGTGTGTTGAAGTTGGTGATTCTCCTAGTACAACACTTGATGTTTTCCTTCTCGCTAGTGATCTACATTCTACATATACTAAAAAAGATAGGTATGTGGATGACCTACTATGTGGTTGACTAGTATGTGTTTTACTAGTCTTGTATCTTTTCCTTTTTCTTTTTCTTTTCTTTTCCCTTTTAATACAGGATCATGATGGGCCAAAAAGTGGAAATATGATGGGTATGTGGCTGACAACCTTTTTTTACCCAAAATTGATGAAACGAAAAGGGTTTTTAACGGAGATTCTTAGTTTTCACCAATATAAATTATGCTTTACTTTGAATTTAAAGTAATTATTATTCATTTTCTATTCAAATTATGACTAAAGTTTTGATTGATAGGCTGATTGAAAAACATCTATAGCTTACAAGCAGTATCACATTTTTTGAATCCAAAACATGTGTCACATTCTATGTTTCACATACTATAGGATTAAAAAAAGAAAAAATGAATTTCATGGAGTTTTGACGAAGTTAAGGTGGTCAGAGATATGATTTTTTATATTTTTCAAAAGTTGTAATAAAAAAATCATAATTAATTATTTAATTGGAAAAAAATTACAAAAAATATGCATCACATTGGTACATGAGTCTTCTACATATATCTAAAATTTTATAAAAAAATATTATCATTTTATTGTGGTTAGGGTGGTCAGGCATACACCTACTTATTTTTTCTGTAAAATTTAAGTACTAGTGCATTGAAATTTCAAATTTTCACCAAATGGTTTTTTTTTTTTAAAACCTAGCACTTCAGAAACTACATTCAATATGCTACAGATTCTATTCTTACATATTTTTGAAATAATATGGATAACTTATTCAAATTTTTACATCAAGTTGCCTAACTCTAATTTTTCTGAATTTTTTGCCTCTTAAGGGCCTATTTTTTCCATGATGATCCTGCACATACCCTTTTTATTTCCTTCTTCTTTTGATTGCATGTGTGTAATGTTATCCCCCATGATGTTTTTTTTTATGTTTCTCTCTCTGTGCATTCCTCTATTTGCACATTCATTCTTCTATATGTCGTATACCTTTTCCTTTTCATTAATCTTTTATCTTTTCTTTTCATTTTTATTTTTTTCTTGTGTTTTCCTTTTGGGGATGATGCAAGGTGTCGAGACACCCTATGTCTCTTCCATGTTCACTGAAAATATTTTTCCTTATCTTTTCTTTTCTTTTTCAAAATTTTCTTGTGTAATTTTAGGGATGATGCAAGGTGTCAAGACATTCATTGTTCTTCCATGTTGACCCAAAAGGTTTTTCATTTTTCTTCACTCTCTTTGTGTCATTCTTCCAATTCTATGTGTATTTGAGGAATGATGACAATTTCGATCTCTTTGATATCATTGCAGCAAAGATGGATACTGACCCCGAATCCATAGATCCATTATGTGTTTCTAGGGGGAATCCCTTTTATTTCCTTTTTCTTTTTTCATTTTTGGCTACTTTAAAGTAATTTCTCACAACATGGTGTTAGAAATTCCTTTAAAGTTGGGGCATACATTGGCATTATTTTGGCATAATTTCATATTCCTTGATGTGATTTTCTTAGTTCATGCAATTTTTTTTTCCTCATTTTGGTGACATTGGGAATAATGTCCTTCAATAGCTTGATATATCTTAGAATAATACATTCCTCCTAGTTGTGATGTGATGCATCACATTCCCTAAGTTATGAATCTTTTATCTTTTGATGGGTCCTTTCTTGGAGACATTAGGATTAATGTCCCCTAAGATTAAGACCTCGCATGAACTAAGAAAAGTCCCTTTGAACATCCCTCTTTATTGTTGAATTTTTCTTTTTATCCCTACTAAAGTCATGGAGATATGGATTTGATATGGACCTCCTTTGGATCACCTAGTGGACACCTAGCTTCAATAGCCCTTGTGAGCATGCATTTTTATTTTTGTCTATATTAAAGTCATGGAGATATGACTTTGATATGGACATCTTGAGACTCACCTAGTGGACTCCTAGCTTCACTACCCCTTGTGAGTGTGTATTTTTATTTTTGTCCATATCATAGTCATTGGGGTATGACTTTGATATGGGCACCTAGCATTACTAGCCCTTGTGAGCATTTGTTTTATTTGCATAGTGGACAGTGCATTCCACTTGTAAACCTCTTTTAGGCTAGACCTGGTCCACCACATTAGATGGCTAATCGAAGATTGATCAATTTCATTTTTCCTTTTTCTTTTAACTTTTTCCTTTTCCATCTTCGATGGTGTATGTGTGCGATCTAATTATGGCTTCATATATCATCTACAAGTGTGTTCCTTTGTACCTATTGTTTTTTCCATAGGATATTGATATTGGGGCCTTGGCTACCCTATAGATTATTGTCATCCTATCTTACTAGCATTAGTACATTTGAACCCCTCTTGATTGCATGGTTGGCTACTTTAGTGTGAGTGTGAAGCAAGTTCATCCTCTTAATAAAGTGGGGACTAAATGTTTGGGCCTGCCCTATTTATGTCTTAATTGGTCCTATTTTGCATCCACAAGCCCTACGAATTATATCTTTTTCTAGCTAATCTCAACATTCTCCACTGAATAAATGATAATTTAATGATGTCATCAGAGTGTCCCTAATTTTTGGGTGGGGACTAAAATGCCACCTAGGGTATCTTTGTCCACCAAAGGTCTCGGGACCCTGATTTTGAGATATCTTAAATGGGCCACTTTTTGGTGCTTGTGCCCCAAGTTTCATGACTTGGGGCTAAGATGCTGCCTAAGGAATCTTAGTCCTCAAGTTATTTTTAGGATTTAATTTCAAATTATGGCATGATTTAGCCTCCCTTATTTAATGAATTCATATGTCAGCTTGGTGTGTTGTAATTTTAGGATATTAAGAATGGATAAGTATAAATACAAGGTTCCTTCTCTCATTTTCATATATCAAGAAACCTAACAAGCAATCTAAGCATCCAAGCATTCAAGAATTCAAGAGAAATTCATCAAGCATTTGGAGCCATCATGAAGATTCAAGCATCATATCAAAGATCTTCTTGTATCATTTGTGTTGCGCTAACATTTGTGATGTAGGGTTTTGATTTAAGCAAGTAATTCAAGTCCACATCTATCAAGCATTCCTTTGATTCAAGATCCATATCCATTGCACACAAGTTTACAGAATTTACAATAAGGGTTTGGTGAGTTGTAGCATTGCATGTTGTTCATTCATCATATCCCTTCATTATTCTATTTCCTTTGAAGGTTTAATTACCAACAAGGGTTTTGACCAAGGTAAACACCCATTCGCTAACAATCAACAAGTTTTTCCCTCTCTTGCATGTTTGTGATTGTAGATCTAGGTTGAAGACTTGAATATCATTTGGAGTACAATGTTGTAAAGTTTCAAAGTTGCATTAAAAAGTTTCCATCTTCATAGAAACTCACCTATAGGTCAAATATAAAGGTTTCAGAACCTAAGATCATATAAGAAGGAAGAGAAAACGTCAAGCCTCAGGAATACATTAAAATATTTCAAAATTTCCAAATGAGACTAAGACAACAGTAAATGTGTCTTAGTCCTCTTGAGGGTTTTTTTCAAAAATTCTTCTAGATTTGGTTTTGACATTAGAAGATTCTGCATCTACCCCCAAAAAAAATAGAGGGACTAAGAGAACATTAAAGGATTCTTAGTCCTCCATAGCATATTTTGACAACATTTTTGCACTTCTAGAATCGTCATCACATTTCCCGACTTCCTAGGTACATACCCCCTAAAGTGTTTTGGTTTAATTTTATCTTTTGATCCCCTTATTTGGATTGCATTGCTTTATTTTGTGAGTTGAATGTTCATTTGTATTTTCCAAGATATTGCTTGGTGGTGAACCCTTTAAGGTTGAAAGAACCACCTCCTAGGTCCTCCTTGTTGAAAATTGACTCACCTCGTGAGGTTGATAGTCAATCCAATTGGGACACCTAGGACATACTTGAAGGATAATAGGAGAATAGTGGTGTTCCATGACTTAGGTTATAAAGCACACATTTTTCTATTATTCATTTTGGTGAACTTGTCTTTAATTCAACTAACAAAATTAATTTAGTGTAGTATAAAATGCATACCCTTCTTAGGTTATAAAGCACCAATTTTTCTTGTTATAATATCAAGTGTATTTCTTTATGATTCTTTTTATTTTATTTTATGACTAATAAGCACCCATTTTAGTATTATTCATATAGTCAAAAATGAATTACATAAATTAAACATCCCCTCTTATGAGTTCAATATAGAGTACACCAATAAGGTAATTAAGAAACATGTTAGTCATCCTTCTACAATCTTTCATAGTTATGAGAACATCCTAGAGCAAGTGGATCAAAGCATTGACACAATCCTTAATATTACATTGCTGATTGGTGAGGATGTTAGTGTAGACAATATTAACAATCATGTGTTATTATCCTAATACCTATCCTCTTAGTGACAAAGGTATCTTGGTGAAATAAGATACAAGCATTGAGAGTATTGATTGTCCCAATCCTCCTTTCCCTTTAGAAGACATTAGAAGACAAGAATATGAGATCATAGAAACATTTCTAAACATCACCTTACCTAGTCTTCATTCATCCCTTGCTTGTGATAATTTTTTAGTGAAAGAAGATGATATCATATATAACCATAATTGTCCTTCTCCTAATATTCCCCCTCGATACAAAGAGGATAGGTTGGTATTAGAAGATGCACCCATCAAGAGTCATGAGAATCTTGTTCCTCCCTTCCCTAATGCTCCTACCATTTGGAACAATATATTGAATCATAGTTCTCCTTCTCTTTATGCCTCCCCTACTTGTAATGAAGCTACTTTACAAGATCTAACCATGGATGAGCATATTAGAAGCTCTCCTACTACGGTAGATGGTATAACACAAGAGAATGTGACCTTAGAGAAAAATGACAATCAAATAGATCCTTCCACTAGCATCTCCACTATCGATAAACAAGAAAATTAAACCATTGATCATTCCCCTACTTGCGATGAAGTCATTTTAGAAGAACAAATCATTGAATGACAAGAACATTTGGTTTGTAGTTCTCCTAAAAAATCTCCTACTAGGGAAGATATAATGGTGAAAGAAAATGTGAACATTGACAATAGTAATTCCTTATATGAAGATGATGAAGTAACATCAGACTCCCCTTCACTAAGTGGTCATGAAAATAAGGATAATTATTTTAAGGTTATGCACATTAGATATCCCTTGGAGTACTCTCCCGAGCCTAAAATTATCCTTTATCCACCCTAGAAAAACCCAAAAGTTCAAAACAAACTCATCCTTATCCTTGAACCACCTAGGAACAATGTTTCATAGAAACTAAATTATAATACCATTCTTCATACATACAACACTAGGAACAAACCACAACCAGGACAAACAACTTCAGCATCCTTACCATTGCCTAATCCTATCTTGCCTAGTGTCGCTCATTTTCCTTCGAATAGTGGAAAGGAGTATAATCTTATTGAAAAACTTAAGACTACTCTTGCAAAGATATCCCTCTGAGACCTAATGTAATGCTCCGCCGTGCGAACCCCAAAGGACAACAACACAATAATTACCGCACAATTTTTTTATTTTTTATTTTAAAATAACATAACATACATGTAATACACATTAAGTCATAACATGAATTTTATTTAAGTAGATTCACTAACATACACATCCTTTGGGGTACATGAGGAGTCATTACGAGACTTAGATCCATACAACGACAATAAAGAATAAAAGCCAAAGATATAAATCCATAACAAAGTATACCTTAATAAATATAACATGTACATGATACATCATCGATAAGAAACCGTTTGTGTACATAAATACAACATATGCAAGATTAACTTAACACATTGAATAACAATTGCCATGACAAAAATCTACACAAGATTTATCGTTACATTACAGTACAAAGTTCAAGATGTACAATGATACAAAAGTGTTTCCAAACATAAATGGAAACCATACACAAGAGAACATGATACAAATGAATAGATGAATCCACAATATCATAACTGGCTCCAAGACAAATACAACTCTGGAGTTGCCACAACAGCACCAATCTGCACCTCTCGATTCTCAACTAGGGACCCAATGGGGTGCTTAGCACGTTCCACCCGACCATGTGAGTCCGAAGATCCACCCCCCGTGCTAGTAGCTAACAAGAAAGAGACCTCAACCAAGAACATCCAAATAGGGAACCACAAGACTCAACGTCATACAAAAGTATCATAGAACTCAAGGATTACAATGACATAATCAACAACATCCAAGAGTCAACATAATAAATTAAAATCATAAATCTCATCACATAAGTCAAAGCAATGACCAGTAATTAAGTACCAAAGGATGATCATGAAACACTACCAAATCAAACTAAACTAATAACATAATACAATTCCAAAATGGCACTTAAACAATACAATAAAATCATATCACAGTACCATAAGGGTACAAGGTCATAAGTCAAAATCAATGAGATCATACAAGACCACAAAGTAAACCAAAGATTAAACCATAAATCATTTCAAACAACTATGTTTCATCAATTCAAGACAAAGAACCACTTCTAGAGGATTTCCAAAGAAGCAACATAATAAGGAGTGTTAGAGGAGAGTGTCATCGCATGGCTTAACATGGATTCTCTAGACTACCTATTGCAAGGTGTTTCCTCCATCTACTGACGGATTATCTAGACAACCAAGCGCTAGGAGCCGCCTCCATCTATGGTTATCCAGGCTACCTATCTCAAGGAACCACCCCATAGGGTTGCTCATGTGGAACCATTACCTTTCGCAAAGACAAGGCAACGATCATGCCAACCATGCCCTTCTCAATCCCCTTTAGTCTATGGTAGCACTAAAAGACGGATGTGGCATCAATTATCTTTTTAATGTGATTCTACCCACCCCTAGTTAATTATTTAAATTATCACTTATTAAATTCAATCTAACGAGGGCTATCCTGGCGCCCCTTTGTGCACCGACCACTGACTTAGAGCCACTCTCACTCTAGACACTCAAAACATAGAAACCAAAATCCAAGGGTTGTACAACATAACAAAAACATTAGATCACAACAGAGAACCATTCAAGGCATTACTCATCTTGCTATAATCAAAATCTCAACGATTCCTATACAACCCTTTCAAAATCATGAAACCAAAACACTTTCCACTTCAAGGGCGCATAAAAGAGAGAACATCAACTAACAATCAAACCTCTGGAAGCCAAAAAGAATGAAAACCCACAAACAAGGGTAAAATGAAGCAACACAATTTTTTCCCCAATAATTCCAACACAAGGATAAAATTTCCCTAAATATGAGATTAACTCTGAAAATCCACACAAAGAAAGTTTCATCAAACCCTATCCACAAATCAATCAACTCTAAAACACAAATAAAATCCATATATCCACAATGGTGTCACCTCAAAAAGGAATCATAGAAGAAAATCAGTCTTTAATTCAATAAAGAAAACACTCCACATCAAAAGCCACCAATTAGGCATTCCACGGGAGACCTCAATTTTCTCCTCACAAGAATCCCCTACATTGTACGTAAATCACCATCATAAAAATCAGAAAACATGGCAACAAAAATGATTATCTATTCACATTATCAATCAAAACAAAATCAATCTTCTCAACAAATAGGCCAATTACAATCTCAAGTTCTAAATAACAATCCATATAAGAACCTCATCGATTAGACACTCAAATTGTCATAAAGTGATCCACTAGCAAACAATCCAAATGAAATAATTAAGAATGAAAACTCAATTCAAGGAACAATTTATTTCGTTGAATCAATTTTATAAAACTACCATAATGAAGTCAAATAGAGTTTACTATAATACTTATCCATGGCCAAGGATATGCAATTCCATAAAAGTTCAGTACAAACACCCATGACACAATACTCAACAATTACTTAATTAGAATATACACATAAGAGGATCATTGCTCCTAGTAAATTTCTATAAGATGAGATGAGTTGGATATTAAGACATTGTTTAATTAATTCATAAACTAAAAGAATTATAAAGGAATTAAAAGATATCACCAAATTAATACTATAAAATTAAATCACTAAACAGAGAACATATAAGAAGATGTAAATATATACTTCATATTTTAATTTCCACTATATTAAAAGAAATCCCAAGTTAATATTTTCAACCTACCTTTCCATTTAAATTAGATGCAATAACCAATAATATTATAAAAGCACATATAGTTCCTCTTAACTAATAAATGTGAGGATTCTATACTTCATCATCCTTAATACTTAATGACCAACCACACGGAAAGATTTCATATTAAAAATTGTTAACTTTATTTATGCAAATACAAGTCCTTTAATTAAATATCACTTCAACCAACATCCAGCCTATTTATTATAAAACAAATATATATATAACTTCACTTTCTTATTACAACTAAGAGATCATTTACCTAGCTGGGATATAAATCTAATCCTTCACAACATAACCTTAACCTAAATGAAATTAATATCTTTAGTTAACCTACTCTAATTCATTCACTTCATTAACTAAACATCTTTCAATGTAATTTCCTTAACTACTAATATTACTAATATTACCTAAAAGCAAGATAATCATTCATTTCATAACAGCAATAAATGAATATACCCTTCGCATAACATTTACCTTAAACCTATTCATGAGATCCCATTCCCTAACATTTTCATGCGTTTGTTATTTCTCACTCCACCGAATACTAATATAGAAAAGTTATAGGAGAAGTCAGCCATTAATAAATACCTAAATTCTATATTATGCTCAATATAAAAATGCTATTATAGAATGCAAATTCATTACTATTTTTTATATTAAGATCACATATAGTTATATATATATATATACAGCACGTAAATATGTTTATTTTCACCAGGAGAAGAATTATGCATCAAAAGAACCCTAAGTAATTTCCATAAAAAGAACAGCGAGAAGAAAATTAAGCGAATTAAATACAGACTAAGGACATGAAGAGGCATTCTATCTGGTGTTAAATACAAAGACTGCAATGGAAAAGAGCAGATAGACTGACAATAAAATAAGAGAAATCATTTAACTTTTAAACTACCTATTATGTGGCTGAGGCAGTATAAGAAAGAATTTAGAGGGATCATTTAAATCTATACACCTTATCATGATCAAGTGCTTCGTTGAGACAGGATACAAATAGAGTCGGGGAGACTATTTAAGTTTCAACACCCTTGCAAGTTGAAAGTTGCAGCTGTGAGGGGTTGCCAATGGTTTAAGGGAGACCATTTAATTTTGAACAATGCCTCAACTCTAAATGACGTTACAGTTACAGGTTGCCGAGTATATTAGAACGTGAATATTGGAATTTGGAAATATCCCCATCTACTTGCATTATTATCAAATCACAAATGTTATCCACAAGACTAAAGGGAAAAAAAAAGATGAGGCGCAAGTACGTGACTTAAGGGAAGGAGAATTAATGTACAACTTTTCTTTTTTTTATTAAAACGCATCTCTGTTTGCTGGCGAGTTTCCAGGGGCGCACTCAAGTTTGCAGTTTGGAAATTAAACTTCACCACAATCAAGGGGAGCCCTCTACTATGCTAGTACATTGACAATATTTATTTTCAAGCATAGCAACTGTGATAGATTGATAGCAGAATCAAACAGGTTATTTAAAATCTAAAAACTTGCTATTGAGTTCCAGTGCGCGGTTGGGACAACAAGTACACAGGGGAAGGAGGCAACAAAGATTAGAAGGACGCCGGGTTGTGTTGGCTCTAGTTCCAAATGCCACCCTCTCATGAAATCTTATTCATGCATAAAGAAATCTAGTAGGATCTTAAAATAGTAAAGGTGAAAGAGATGTTGCTAACCACTGCCCAGGGCATTAGAAAAGGAAAGACCAAAGACAAGAGTTTTGTATTGCCATACATTAGGGTTAGAAAGGATTCCATATGTTGGGAGATCTAGAAAAATAAGAGAAGCTCTATGGTTTTAAAGTAACAAGGGTCATATAATGTCCGCTAATGTCTCTATTTACAGAGTAAGAGCGAATTAAAGATCTACACCTATACCACACTATTAATAGGAGGGAGACAACTTTATAATGTCAAGGTAGCCACGGTAACCCCCAACTTAGTTGGAAGAAAACACAATAGACCAAACATCGAGCTTGGACCAAATCAGTGTGTACATAAAAAAAACATGCAAGTATCAGTTTCTTTTAACAATATTCTTCGTCATGCAATTACATATTTAGTCGATCACACTCATAAGGGCATTTGATTTAAAACAATAGAAATCTTGCATCTAAAATATAAATCGATGGAGGACAAAGGCTTGCATGGTATAACTTGAATTCTTGAATCACAATGTATGACCTATCAAAATCCAGTGCAGATGGGTGTGAACTTGTATAATATGTAAGATTCAATGAGCGTAGAATACGCATACCTGAGAATAAAATGTATTGAGGAAATGTTAAGGCCGAATATGTAGCAACTCAAGTCTGCACATTGATTCTAACTCTCTCCTTTTGTCCACTGTTTAACCAGGAGCATCCATTCCACTATCATTATTTAAAGAAAAGGGTTTTTTAAAGCATGCATCGATGATCCCCCAAAGGTTTACAGTGACCCTCTATCTAAAAGAAAAAGATGCCCCTCCAATTCCTAACTGAATGCCTTTTCACATTCCCCATAATCGAATCTTCAAATTGAAATAATATTTCTTTGCATGTTTATTATTTATTTCACACAGAAATAATAAAAATCTTATTTTTATGGCATATGAAGTATTTTATCTGCCAAAAATAATAATAAGGAAGTCATTTAATTTTGTTTATTGTACTATTTTCATTACTTCCACAATCATTTATTTATTTATTTATTTAATTATAATATTCAAGTTTGATTTATTTAATTCATTTCAACCATTAATAATATTTTATTTTCCAAAACACAGAAGTATTATAACTTTTATTTCAAATCATGCCAATCAATTAAAATCTATTGGCAATAATATTTACCCTTTACGTCATTGGGATAATTACCTTTGAACAACTAATAAATTATTAATTATTATCAAATATTATTAAAAGAATGCTTTTTTTACAAAACAATTAATTAATTAATTTATTAATAATTCTTTACTTAATATTTTATAAAACTAATTTATTTAATTTTCATCTTAATTTCTAATTTTATTTACTCAATGCTATTTTAATTAATTGAGTACACAATTCCATCAAATATTATGTTAACTACATAAACTAATCAGACACAAAACAACAATAACGCAATTAAACACTTACACAAAATCTGGAAAGGTCACAACGGAGGGGTACTACATCCTCCCCCCCTAAGCTTTGACTTACTCCTGGAAGTCGATCTCAAGCATAAACACAGTACACCACAATATCAATGATCATAAGCACATCAACACCAAAATTAGAACATCAATTAATCGTCATCAAGTAAGCAACGAAAATTAAACAAACCAAAAATAAGGAAATGATACTAAAACGATAATAGTGACGAGGTTGCAACCAGACCAATTTTGTCAATCACTAGGACAAATGACGAACTAAGTTTGGGAAACTTTCTTGTCAGTTCCTTTTTTTTTTTTTTACGTCAATCCCATTGAGTGTTTATGATGCTCACCCTGTCCTGACAATGTAGGTGGAATCGAGACTTAATTCCTGCAATCCTACATGCAAACAAACATTGTACACAATACATATATATCACAAATACATCGTGAGAGGAAATCCCAACATAGTAGGGCACTCGCGAGCGAGTGATACCACACTGTCCCTCCCACCAAACCACACATAATAGTCTAAACAATTCTAGTAACTTGCAAACAGTTTTCTTCTTATTAGTTAGGCAATATTCGCATAAGGATGCTAACCATAAACCTAATTCATCTACTATATCAAATTGAATTACTACTTGACATTATAAGTATCTATACCTAAATATTACTATTACATTACCTTCGTCACTATGTTTTCTGAAGCCAATTTCCTATAAATCAGAGGCTACCATAGAACATTGCACATTAGTACCAATAATTCAAGTTGCATTTTAACCTCAAGATACTATATTCTGCTAAAAATCATAGAATAATTATCCACAAAACCTTACATTTTCATTAAAACTCATAATTTTCACACAAAGAACTCCACTTTAACCATTATTCAACACCAAATCCTACATCAATATCAATAAAATGGAAAAAATTTACACCTTCACAGATTCAAGAAAACATAATTCATTACTCAAGGTCAACAAAATCACAGATTCCATGCACACTTGGCCTATTCACTCACATAAAACACATCACCAAGAAACACATCACACTAAAACTCAAGGGTCCATAGAGCATCCCTGACAGGAAGGATATCGATGCATTGTGCACTACACCGCGGGTCCTATCCCTTCAATTGGTTTCTTGCACCATTGACCCAACACCAGTTAACATAAGAAACATAGGTCCACAACAATGACAAAAGAAAAGTGAAACTCAAGACGCACGGGTCTAAGCGCAAGGTTACATAGTGAGCACACATAGTGCCCAGTGTATGAACCTGGCTCTTATACCATGTTGTAACGCCCCACCGTGCGAACCCCAAAGGAAAACAACACAATAATTACCGCACAATTTTTTTATTTTTATTTTTTTAAAATAACATAACATACATGTAATACACATTAAGTCATAACATGAATTTTATTTAAGTAGATTCACTAACATACACATCCTTTGGGGTACACGAGGAGTCATTACGAGACTTAGATCCATACAGATCCATACAATGACAATAAAGAATAAAAGCCAAAGATATAAATCCATAACAAAGTATACCTTAATAAATATAACATGTACATGATACATCATCGATAAGAAACCATCTGTGTACATAAATACAACATATGCAAGATTAACTTAACACATTGAATAACAATTGCCATGACCAAATTCTACACAAGATTTATCGTTACATTACAGTACAAAGTTCAAGATGTACAATGATACAAAAGTGTTTCCAAACATAAATGGAAACCATACACAAGATAACATGATACAAATGAATAGATGAATCCACAATATCATAACTGGCTCCAAGACAAATACAACTCTGGAGTTGCCGCAACAACACCAATCCACACCTCTCGATTCTCAACTAGGGACCCAATGGGGTGCTTAGCACTTTCCACCCGAACACGTGAGTCCGAAGACCCACCCCCCGTGCTAGGAGCTAACAAGAAAGAGACCTCAACCAAGAACATCCAAACAGGGAACCACAAGACTCAATGTCATACAAAAGTATCATAAAACTCAAGGATTACAATGACATAATCAACAACATCCAAGAGTCAACATAATAACTTAAAATCATAAATCTCATCACATAAGTCAAAGAAATGACTAGTAAAAAAGTACCAAAGGATGATCATGAAACACTACCAAATCAGACTAAATTAATAACATAATACAATTCCAAAATGGCACTTAAACAATACAATAAAATCATATCACAGTTCCATAAGGGTACAAGGTCATAAGTCAAAATCAATGAGATCATACAAGACCACAAAGTACACCAAAGATTAAAACATAAATCATTTCAAACAACTATGTTTCATCAATTCAAGACAAAGAACCACTTCCAGAGGATTTCCAAAGAAGCAACATAATAAGGAGTGTTAGAGGAGAGTGTCATCGTATGGCTTAACATGGATTCTCCAGACTACCTATTGCAAGGTGCCACCTCCATCTACTAACGGATTATCCAGACAACCAAGCGCTAGGAGCCGCCTCCATCTATGGTTATCAAGGCTACCTATCTCAAGGAACCGCCCCATAGGGTTGCTCATGCAGAACCATTACCTTTTGTGAAGATAAGGCAATGATCATGCCAACCACGGCCTTCTCAATCCCCTTTAGTCTATGGTAGCACTAAAAGGCGGACGAGGCATCAATTATCTTTTTAATGTGATTCTACCCACCCCTAGTTAATTATTTAAATTATCACTTACTAAATTCACTCTAACGAGGGCTATCTTGGTGCCCCTTTGTGCACTGACCACCCACTTAGAGCCACTCTCACTCTAGACACTCAAAACATAGAAACCAAAATCCAAGGGTTGTACAACATAACAACAACATTAGATCACAACAGAGAACCATGCGAGGAATTACTCATCTCGCTATTATCAAAATCTCAACGATTCTTATACAACCCTTTCAAAATCATGAAACCAAAACACTTTCCACTTCAAGGGCGCATAAAAGAGAGAACATCAACTGACAATCAAACCTATGGAAGCCAAAAAGAATGAAAACCCACAAACAAGGGTAAAATGAAGCAGCACAAGTTTTTCCCCAATAATTCCAACACAAGGATAAAATTTCCCTCAATATGAGATTAACACTGAAAAGCCACACAAAGAAAGTTTCATCAAACCCTATCCACAAATCAATCAACTCTAAAACACAAATAAAATCCATATATCCACAATGGTGTCACCTCAAAAAGGAATCATAGAAGAAAATCAGTCTTTAATTCAACAAAGAAAACACTCCACATCAAAAGACACCAATTAGGCATTCCACGGGAGACCTCAATTTTCTCCTCACAAGAATCCCCTAGATTGTACGTAAATCACCATCATAAAAATCAGAAAACATGGCAACAACAATGATTATCTATTCACATTATCAATCAGAACAAAATCAATCTTCTCAACAAACAGGCCAATTACAATCTCAAGTTCTAAATAACTATCCATATAAGAACCTCATTGATTAGACACTCGAATTGTCATAAAGTGATCCACTAGCAAACAATCCAAATGAAATAATTAAGAATGAAAACTCAATTCAAGGAACAATTTATTTCGTTGACTCAATTTTATAAAACTACCATAATGAAGTCAAATAGAGTTTACTATAATACTTATCCATGGCCAAGGATACGCAATTCCATAAAAGTTCAGTTCAAACACCCATGACACGATACTCAACAATTACTTAATTAGAATATACACATAAGAGGATCATTGCTCCTAGTAAATTTCTATAAGATGAGAGGAGTTGGATATTAAGACATTATTTAACTAATTCATAAACTAAAAGAATTATAAAGGAATTAAAAGATATCACCAAATTAATACTATAAAATTAAATCACCAAACAAGAGAACATATAAGAAGACGTAAATATATTCTTCATATTTTAATTTCCACTATATTAAAAGAAATCCCAAGTTAATATTTTAAACCTAGCTTTCCATTTAAATTAGATACAATAACCAATAATATTCTAAAAGCACATATAGTTCCTCTTAACTAATAAATGTGAGGATTCTATACTTCATCATCCTTAATACTTAATGACCAACCACACGGAAATATTTCATATTAACAATTAGTAACTTTATTTATGCAAATACAAGTCCTTTAATTAAATATCACTTCAACCAACATCCAGCCTATTTATTGTAAAACAAATATATATATATAACTTCACTTTCTTATTACAACTAAGAGATCATTTATCTAGCTGGGATATAAATCTAATCCTTCACAACATAACCTTAACCTAAATGAAATTAATATCTTCAGTTAACCTACTCTAATTCATTCACTTCATTAACTAAACATCTTTCAATGTAATTTCCTTAACTACTAATATTACTACTATTACCTAAAAGCAAGATAATCATTCATTTCATAACAGCAATAAATGAATATACCCTTCGCATAACATTTACCTTAAACCTATTCATGAGATCCCATTCCCTAACATTTTCATGTGTTTGTTATTTCTCACTCCATTGAATACGAATATAGAAAAGTTACAGGAGAAGTCAGCCATTAATAAATACCTAAATCCTATATTATGCTCAATATAAAAATGCTATTATAGAATGCAAATTCATTACTATGTTTTATATTAAGATCACATATAGTTATATATATATATATATACAACACGTAAATATGTTTATTTTCACCAGGAGAAGAATTATGCATCGAAAGAACCCTAAGTAATTTCCATAGAAAGAACAACCAGAAGAAAATTAAGCGAATTAAATATAGACTAAGGACATGAAGAGGCATTCTATCTGGTGTTAAATACAAAGAATGCGATGGAAAAGAGCAGACATACCGACAATAAAATAAGAGAAATCGTTTAACTTTTAAACTACCTATTATGCGGCTGAGGCAGTATAACAAAGAATTCAGAGGGATCATTTAAATCTATACACCTTATCATGATCAAGTGCTTCATTGAGACAGGTTACAAATAGAGTCAGGGAAACTATTTAAGTTTCAACACCCTTGCAAGTTGAAAGTTGCAGCTATGAGGGGTTGCCAATGGTTTCAGGGAGACCATTTAATTCTGAACAATGCCTCAACTCTAAATGACGTTACAGTTACAGGTTGCTGAGTATATTAGAACGTGAATATTGGAATTTGGAAATATCGCCATCTACTTGCATTATTATCAAATCACAAATGTTATCCGCAAGACTAAAGGGAAAAAGAAAGATGAGGCGCAAGTACGTGACTTAAGGGAAGGAGAATTAATGTACAACTTTTTTTTTTTTTTTAAAACACATCTCTGTTTGCTGGCGAGTTTCCAGGGGCACGCTCAAGTTTGTAGTTTGGAAATTAAACTTCACCACAATCAAGGAGAGCCCTCTACTATGCTAGTACATTGACAATATTTATTTTCAAGTGCAGCAACTGCGATAGATTGATAGCAGAATCAAACAGGTTATTTAAAATCTAAAAACTTCCTATTGAGTTCCAGTGCGCGGCTGGGACAACAAGTACATAAAGGAAGGAGGCAACAAATATTAGGACACTGGGCCGTGTTGGCTCTAGTTCCAAATGCCACCCTCTCATGAAATCATATTCATGCATAAAGAAATCTAGCACGATCATAGCACAGTAAAGGTGAAAGAGATGTTGCTAACCACTGCCCAGGGCATTAGAAAAGGAAATACCAAAGACAATATTTTTGTATTGCCATACATTAGGCTTAGAAAAGATTCCATATGTTGGAAGATCTAGCAAAATAAGAGAAGCTCTATGGTTTTAAATTAACAAGGGTCATATCATGTCCGCTAATGTCTCTATTTACAGAGTAAGAGCGAATTAAAGATCTACACCTATACCACACTGTGAATAGGAGGGAGACATCTTTATAATGTCAAGGTAGCCACGGTAACCCCCAACTTAGTTGGAAGAAAACACAACAGACCAAACATCGAGCTTGCACCAAATCGGTGCGTACATAAAAAAACATGCAAGTATTAGTTTCTTTTAACAATATTCTTTGTCATGCAAT
This sequence comes from Sequoia sempervirens, assembly GCA_007258455.2. Lineage (NCBI taxonomy): Eukaryota > Viridiplantae > Streptophyta > Pinopsida > Cupressales > Cupressaceae > Sequoia > Sequoia sempervirens. Next base: position 64,489,199 of record VDFB02379711.1, read on the forward strand.
TACATATTTAGTCGATCACGCTCATAAGGGAATTTGATTAAAATCAATAGAAATATTGCATCTAAAATCTAAATCGATGGAGGACCAAGGCTTGCATGGTATAACTTGAATTCTTGAATCACAATCTATGACCTATCAAAATCCAGTGCAAATGGGTGTGAACTTGTATAATATGTAAGATTCAATGAGCGTAGAATACACATACCTGAGAATAAAATGTATTGAGGAAATGTTAAGGCAGAATATGTAGCGACTAAAGTCTGCACATTGAGTCTAACTCTCTCCTTTTGTCCACTGTTTAACTAGGAGCATCCATTCCACCGTCATTATTTAAAGAAAAGGGTTTTTTAAAGTGTGCATCCATGATCCCCCAAAGGTTTACAATGACCCTCTATCTAAAAGAAAAAGATGCCCCTCCAATTCCTAACTGAATGCCTTTTCACATTCCCGATAACCGAATCTTGAAATTGAAATAATATTTCTTTGCATGTTTATTATTTATTTCACACAGAAATAATAAAAATCTTATTTTTATTGCATATGAAGTATTTTATCTGCCGAAAATAATAATAAGGAAGTCATTTAATTTTGTTTATTGTACTATTTTCATTACTTCCACAATCATTTATTTATTTATTTATTTAATTATAATATTCAAGTTTGATTTATTTAATTCATTTCAACCATTAATAATATTTTATTTGCCAAAACATAGAAGTATTATAACTTTTATTTCAAATCATGCCAATCAATTAAAATCTATTGGCAATAATATTTACCCTTTACGTCATTGGGATAATTACCTTTGAACAACTAATAAATTATTAATTATTATCGAATATTATTAAAAGAATGTTTTTTTTACAAAACAATTAATTTATTTATTTATTAATAATTCTTTACTTAATATTTTATAAAACTAATTTATTTAATTTTCATCTTAATTTCTAATTTTATTTACTCAATGCTATTTTAATTAATTGAGTACACAATTCCATCAAATATTATGTTAACTGCATAAACTAATCACACACAAAACAACAATAAGGCAATTAAACACTTACACAAAATCCGGAAAGGTCACAACGGAAGGGTACTACACCTAATCCATAATTCACCTAATTATCACACTATGCTTCAAACAACCTTGCAAAAAGTTAGGGTTCGCTCTAGTGCAAACATGAATGACATAACAACAATGATTCAAGGAATAAACACTAACATTTTTTTCCACCAAAGTGAGCTCCCTCCTTTAGAAGTTCAAAAACAATGTGATGCTTTCATGATAATAGCTCAATACAATAGCATGGGGATAAAGTGAACCCTTGTTGAAAATGGATCAATCTTAAATGTGTGTAGTGCAAAACCATTAGATAAGTTTGGTGTTGATAAATAAGAAATTCAATGTGACTCTTTATCTATTAATGGATTTGATAATGTGGGAAAGAAATCACTTGGAGTGATAACTTTACCTATTATAGTTGGAAAGGATACCTTACAAAACCCTATTCATGTAATGTCTCATTATCTTTCATATAATCTTCTTTTACATAGACCATTCATTCATGAGATGCACATTTTTCCCTCTACCCTTCATCATATCATGGAATATGTTATAACAAAAAAATTTATACAATCAGAGTTGATCCTTAACCATACAGTTGTTTGAACATTGAAAAAGCTAAAGATAATCCTTTGAAAACATTGACACCAACTATGCAAGTGGAACTAGCACAACAAAAAGATAATGAAAAACATATTAAAAAAATCACAAAGCTATTGGAAGACGATTGGGGTTCCTTAGACTTCAAACCAAAATTCATGGGAGAATATAAGATCATAAACAAAGAATCATACAAGAGAAAAGAAAAACTAGTAATGTCAACACAAAATTTGGATGAACCTTTGAAACATCCACCTCAACTACTTTAGAACAAAATACAACTTACAAAAAAACCTTTGATGAAGCTGATTACGAACAACCACCAAATCCAAAAGAAATGTAAAAGCTTTATGGAAAGGTTACAAACTTATTAAAAAAATGGGATATAGTGGAAAAGGATGTTGTGCTAGAGAACAAGGAATTTGTGCCCCTATAGAGCCTCAATGCAAGAAAAGACTAGTGGTCTTGGTTATTGTCCCTCAAAAGAAACAAACAAGCTTTCACTTAATATCAACAGGGTATGTGCAGGATCGTGATGGGCCAAAAAGTGGCAATATGATGGGTATGTGGCTGACGAAATTTTTGTACCAAAATTGATGAAATGAAAGGGTTTTAAAGGATATTCTCAGCTTTCCACCAATATAAATTATGCTTTACTTTGAATTCAATAAGTAATTATTATTCATTTTCTATTCAAATTATGACTAAAGTCCTAATTGATAGGTTGATTGAAAAAAATCTATAGCTTTCAAATGGTATCACACTTTTTGAATATAAATCATGTGTCACATTCAATTTTTTTCATACTATAGGATTAAAAAAAAAAAAAATGAATTTCATGAAGTTTTGACGAAGTTAAGGTGGTCAGACATATGATTTTTATATTTTTCAAAAGTTGTAATAAAAAAATCATAATAAATTATTTACTTGGAAAAAAATTACAAAAAAATATGCATCACATCGAGACATGAGTCCTCTACTTATATCTATTTAAAATCTTATAAAAAATATTATCATTTTATTGTGGTTAGGGTGGTGAAACAAACACCTACTTATTTTTACCCTGAAATTTATGTACTACTGCATTGAAATTTCAAATTGTCACCAAATATATTTTAAAAAAATAAAATAAACCTAGTAGTTTAGAAACTGCATTCAATTTGCTACAGATTGTATTCTTACATATTTTTGAAATAATATAGATGACTTATTCAAATTTTTAAGTTAATTTTCCTAACTCTAATTTTTCTTATTTTTTTTCCACTTAAGGGCCTATTTTTTCGATGATGATCCTGCACATGCCTAACACTATAACAAAAGATTCCTCTAAGCTGAATTTAAGGGTAGTGCATCCTAAACTGATAAACACTAGTGGTTTTGGTTGTTATCCTTTGCAAGAAATGAAACAAACCATGAAATCCTCAATTAATGTAAATGTCATCATGCAAAACACTAATGATTTGAATTCATTATATTTTACACAATCCTATAAAGAAGAGAAAAAAATCTCACATTCTAAATATTGTTGTGTAGCTATGATACCTTGTGCTAAGCTAAAGATATCTTTGTCACAAAATAAAGCAACATCCTTCACTTTTGACCAAGAGAGTATCTTGATGAGACTCCACCAAGATCATCTAATCTCTCTCCCTCCAAAAAAATGAAAGAAATTATACTACAAGAATTCATTTTGCACATATCATAGATTTCATGGTCATTATACTAATGAATGTAAGGATTTAAGTAACAAAATTCAACATCTCAAAGAGTGTGCTACTCTTCCTTGTGTTGAAGCACCTAATTCCTCTAACTGATACTCATTTTCATCCTATTCGGCTCACCCTTTTCTTGCACTAAGTGGGGGCAAGGGGTTAGGTAGTCTTGTCCTCATATGCCACCTATTGTTTCTTATTTTGGCTAATTGATCACCTTTCATGTAAATGTAAGAGCAACCTTGGGATGTGAATGACATTCCTTAAGTTGGCTCACATGTGATGTATTGTGCATTGTTTTTTTTGGGAACTCCTTCCATCATATCACATGATGTAGCTTATTAGAAACAAATGGTATAGGGATTTCCGAATAAGATATCTATGTCTTCTTATACTTTAAAGCAATTTCTCACAACAATAGTGTTAGCAACCACTTTAAAGTGGGGGCATACATTGACACTCATGTTTCACTACACTATTTTTATTTTTACTTGTGATGTGTCCTTTCCTTGGTGGCATCGTTGGGTGTGATTTCCTCCAAGAGTGTGATATTTCTTTGAATTTTCCTCTCTTGGAAACATTAGGCACAATTTTACCTAAGAAGATACCTTACACGAACTAAGAAAAATCCCTTTGAACATCCCTCTTTCTTGTTGTCCCTTAACTTTTTTACCTTATTAAATTCATGGAGGTATGGCTTTGATATGGAATTCTTGGGGCTCACCTAGTCAGCACCTAGCTTCACTAGTCCTTGTGAGCATGCATTTTTCTTTTTTTCCTTCTCATACTCATGGGGGTATGACATTGATATGGACTTCCTAGGGCTCACCTAGTGAACACCTAGCTTCACTAGCCCTTGTGAGAATGCATTTTGTTTGCATAATGGATAGTGCATTCCACTTGTAAACATTTTTCATCGTAGACTGATTCCACTGTATTTGATAGCTAGTAGAAGCCTTATCTATTGCATTTTTCCTTTTCCTTTATCCTTTTTTCTTTTTTCTCCATCTTTGATAGTGTATGTTTGCGATCTAGTTATGGATTCATATATCATCTGCTAGTGTATTCATTTGTGCTTATGTTGGTTTTCCATAGGATCTTAATCCTAGGGGCTTGATCATACCTCTTGATTATTGTAATCCTAGCTTACCAAGATTAGTACATGGGAGCCCCTCTTGATTGTGTGGTTGGCTACTTTAGTGTGAGTTTGAAGCAAGTTCATCCTCTCACTAAAGTGGGGGCTAAATGTAGTGTAGTAAAATGCATACCATTTCGATTTCACAATTTTTTGGGCCCACATTACTTTATTTATTCCTATTTATCTCTTAATTGGTCCTATTTGGAATCCATAAGCCCTATGAATTATATCTTTTTATGGAAAATCCTGAAAAGCATCAAAAGATAAATGATAATTTAATGATTTTGTTTATTTGTCCCTGATTTGTGGACTAGGACTAAAATTCCACCTAGGGTGTCTTTTTCCTCCATAGGTCTTGGGACCCTAGTTTTAAATGCACCCTAAAAAGGTCCCCTTTTGGAGCCTATGCCTCAAGATTTGAGCCTTGGGGATAATATTCCACCTAGGATGTTTTAGTTCTCCTTGGCTTATTTTTGAGATTTAATTTCAAATTCTAGTGGGATTCAGCCTCCTTTATTTAATGAATTCATATTTTGGCTTAGTGTAGTGTAATTTCAAGATATTAAGCATTAATAAGTATAAATACAAGGTTCCTTCACTCATTTCACATCAAGTCTTTTGTGAGAACGTTCCTAATTGCAAATTTGAGTCCTCAAGAGCATTCAAGAGCTATGCATCAAGTATTTGGAGCCATCATCAAGATTCAAGCATCATGTCAAGGATTTAGTGCATCCATTCATGTTGTTGAGCCAAGATTGTGGATGTAGCATTGAAGATCTATTTGCAACCATTATTCATATCATATTAAAGGATCCAAGATCTACATCTTTCATGGCCACTACATGGTAGATTGCATATTTACTTCACAAGATATCATCTAAGGTGATATCATTTACATATTTTGTATTTCATGCTTCATTTCATTCATTTCATCATTTGGTTTAATTACCTACAAAGGTTTTGACCAAGGAAAACCCCCATTCACTAACAATCAACATGTTTTTCCCTCTCTTGCATGTTTGTGATTTTAGATCTAGCTTGAAGACTTGAAGATCATTTGGAGTGCAAATTTTCAAACATCAAGCCTTAGGACCACAATAATATATTTCTAAAATCCATATCCAGACTAAGACAATAGTAAAGGAATCTTAGTCCTCCTGAGGGTATTTTTCAAAAATTCTTCTAGATCTGGTTTGGACATTTGAAGATTTTGGATCTGCCCTGAAAAAGAGCAGTGGGACTAAGACAATAGCAAGGGTTTCTTAGTCCTCCTTAGCATATTTTTACAACATTTTTTTGTTTCTAAAATCCTCATCAAATTTCTAGAATTCCTAGGTATGTACACCCTAACTTGTGGTTTAATTTTATCATTTGATCTCCTTATTTGGCTTGCATTTCTTGATTTTGTGAGTTGAATGTTCATTTATTTTTTCCAAGATTTTGCTTGGTGGTGAACCCCTTGAAGTTGAAAGAACCCGCTCCTAGGTCTTCCTTGTTGTGAATTGACTCACCTCTTGAGGTTGATATTCAATCCAATTGGGACTCCTAAGACATATTTGAATGATAATAGGATAATAGTGGTGTTCTTTGACTTAGGCTATAAAGAACCCATTTTCCCATTATTCATTTTTGTTATAATGCATACCCTTTCATTTTCACACTCATTTGTGTCTGTCTTGCTTTATTTATCCCTATTTATGTCTTAATTGATTATATTTTGCATCCACAAGCCCTATGAATTATATCTGTTTCTGGCTAATCTTGACATTCTCCAAAGGATAAATGATCATTTACTGATTTTGACTATATGTTGAGTATGTGTAGGATCATGATGGGCCAAAAAGTGGCAATATGGTGGGTATGTGGTTGACGAATTTTCTTTTACCCAAAATTGATGAAATGAAAAATGGTTTTTAAAGGAGATGCTCAACTTTCCACCAATATAAATTATGCTTTACTTTAAATTTAATAAGTAATTATTATTCATTTTCTATTCAAATTATGACTAAAGTCCTGATTGATAGACTGATTGAAAAAAATCTATAGCTTTCAAACGACATCACATTTTTTGAATCCAAAACATGCGTCACATTCTATGCTTCACATACTATAGGATTAAAAAAGAAAAAATGAATTTCATGAAGTTTTGACCAAGTTAAGCTGGTTAGACATACGAGTTTTTTATATTTTTTAAATGTTGTAATAAAAAATTCATAATTAATTATTTACTTGGAAAAAAATTACCAAAACATATGCATCACAATAGGACATGAGTCCTCTACTTATATATAAAATATTATAAAAAAAATTATCATTTTATTGTGGTTAGGGTGGTCAGATAGACAACTACTTCTTACTTTTTCCCTAAAATTTAAGTACTACTGCATTGAAATTGCAAATTTTCACCAAATAGATTTCTCTTTTTTTAAACAAACCTAGTAGTTTAGAAACTACATTCAATTTGATACAGAATCTATTCTTACATTTTTTTGAAATAATATAGATAACTTATTCAAATTTTTACATCAAGTTTCCTAACTCTGATCTTTCTAATGTTTTTTACCACTTAAGGGCCTATTTTTTCCATGATGATCCTGCACATACCCTATCACTAATTTGTGGACTAGGACTAAAATGCCACCTAGGGAATCTTAATGCTCCATGGGTCTTGAGACCCTAATTTTCAATGTACTTGAAAAGATCCCTTTTTGGAGTCTAAGCCCTGAGATTTGAGCCTTGGGACTAAGATGCCACCTAGGGTGTCTTAGTCCTCCTTTGCTTATTTTTAGGATTTAATTTCAAATATTGGTAGGATTTAGCCTCCTTTATTTAATGAATTCATATGTTGGTGTGGTGTGGTGTAATTACAAGATACTAAACATAGATAAGTATAAATACAAGGTTTTTCCTCTCATTTTCATAACAAGCATTCAAGTATTCATTCCTCAGGAAAGTTTATGCATTCAAGAGAAATTCATCAAGCATTTGGAGCCATCATCAACATTCAAGCATCATGTCAAGGGTTTAGTGCATCCATTCATCGTTTTTGAGTTAAGATTGTGGATGTAGCATTGAAAATATATTTACAACCATTTTTCACATCATATCCAAGGATCCAATATCTACATTCTTCATGGCCATTACATGGTAGATTGCAGATTTACACCACAAGACATCATCCAAGGTGATATCATTTACATATTTCATGTTTCATTCTTCATTTCATTCATTTCATCATTTGTTTTAATTACCTACAAGGGGTTTGACCAAGGAAGACCCCCATTCACTAATAATCAACAAGTCCTTCCCTCTCTTGCATGTTTGTGATTGTAGATCTTGGTTGAAGACTTGAAGATCATTTGGAGTACAAAGTTACAAAGTTTTCATCTTCACTACAGCTCACCTACAGGTCAAATATAAAGGTTTTAGAACCTGAGATCAGAGAAGAAGGAAGAGAAGACATCAAACCTCAGGACCACATTTAGAGATATCAAAAATTTAGATTGGGACTAAGACAATAGTAAAGTCATCTTAGTCAAGCCAAGGGTATTTTTCATAAATTTTTCTACATTTTATTTTGACATCTGAAGATTCAACATTTGCATCAAAAAGTCACAATTGGACTAAGACAACAATAAGGGAATATTAGTCTTCCCTAGAATATTTTGACAACATTTTTGCTTTCTAGAATCCCCATCACATTTACAGACTTCCCAAGTACATATCCCCTAACTTTTTGTGGTTTAATTTTATCATTTGATCTCCTTGTTTGGATTGCATTGCTTGATTTTGTGAGTTGAATTTTCATTTGTCCTTTCCAATATTTTGCTTGGTGTTGAACCCTTTAAAGCTAAAAGAACCCCCTCCTAGGTCCTCCTTGTTGAGAACTGACTCAACTCATGAAGTTGATAGTCAATACAATTATGACTCCTAGGACATACTTGAATGATAATAGGAGAATAGTGGTGTTCTATGACAAGTAGGTTATAAAGCACCCATTTTCCTATTATTCATTTTGGTGAACCTGACCTCTTGAGCATTCATTTTTTTATTTGGAGTCCATAAAGGCCCTAGATCTAGGTTGTGATAGAGATTTAAAAATTCTTGCAAAATATCAAGCAAATGATGACTTGCATCATGATTGTCAAGTTTTGTGTTCAAGTATGGGGTTAGGATTTTGGTCTGTGAGCCCTTTCTAATAAGGTTTTATTATAAACCATTTGGAATTTTATTTTTTCATTGACCCGATTCAGTTGTTCACCAATCGTTTGAGTTATCACTTGAGCCTTTTCAATGCATATATTTACCGAGCCCTTTATTTAGGAAAGACAACCACCCTTGTATCATCCCATTTCAAATATCCATAAATTTTGGTGAAATATTTCACCTTCAATTACTTAGGTTTAAGTCATTTTTCCTCAAGGGTCTAATTGTCATCGACCTAGTCATGGATGCATTTTAAGAATAATTGATGGCATGTGTTAAAATCCTACCCATTGGTTTTGAAGACTAGATCTTGGTCATTGATCATACACTACACAAGAATTAAAGAATAGCCGTAAGAAGATCTGAGGTACACAATGTTATGAAGTGTTTCCTTGCCATGGTGGGGCCCAATCCTTGTCCAAGAACCCAACTATCGATGATTTAGAGATCAATGACTGTTATGTAGAGTGAGTTAAATCTTTGCCACTCATTGTACACCTCAAAAAAATTAATTAATGCTAGCTAGAAAGCTTACAAGGTACATGATTGAAGGACACATGGATTCCTTGACCATAATGCAGAGTGTGGTAGAGACCATGAATAGAATGACGTGGCTCCTAGTTAGAAAATTTTTATTAGCTAGAGGTTTGCAAGTGATGGTCTCAAGATTTCAAACCCAATTTGACTTAATCTAAGTTGCACGATTTCCCATCTCATTTGGAAATTGATGGTCGATATTCAAAAATCAGTAATAGGCATGTGATAGCCATTTCTACTATGCGAGGAGTATGCATTAATGGTGTGTGTTCTACACAAGTGATCAAATTGATCCTGGTTCATGTGAGGAATTAATTTCCTGTCATCATTGAGAATAATACATTGATTTTCACATACCTAGCTAATTAATGATGGAGATATGGATGACAGTGGTTGATTGCTTGCTAGCTCGTGTGATTTTTTTCAAGAATTGATGAATAGCATGCCTAATTTTAATATTAAATGAAGCTTGATGCCCTTTTTTTTAGCCATTGCAATTGAGAGTGAATTTATGAATTCTAGAACTATGTGGTGTGTTTGCGAAGTTTCATTTTCAGAGACAATGAGCAATCTGACTACTTCTGTGTTAGCAGTGTGAAGGTCCCTCATATTTCATGTGTAGAAATCTCATTATGATGTCCTAGAACATGAGCAGTACATACCCAAAGCTACTGTAACTCTAAAAGAAAAGGGCAAGGAGGAGGCCCATGGTTAGAAGGCTACATCAATTCCTACTAGATGTAGCCATAGACTGAGAATCCAAGTTGAAACCATAGAAGTGACAGAGAACAAAGGAAAAGAGTCTATGGGTTTTGTGAGGGGAATACAAAGAAAGATTAGATATGGTTGAGCTTCTTTTGGAAGGAAGAATTCCCCCATTTCTATCACTTATAGACTTCTGGATAGTGAAACTGAAACAAATTCAAGGTACCTCATGCTCTTGAATCAATTGGAAGCCCCAGGGGAAGGAGTGATAGTAGTTGCCCCAATTTCTGTGAATACTCTGAGCAGGCATGATTACTCAATGGCCGGTAGAGATAAAGATAAATAAGGGGCATTGGCTTCTCCTTTTCCTTCCACAAAAACATGTAGTGGGTGGGTCTATTGTGGCTCTGGTGCTAGTACTGGTTCTTGTTCTAGGTGATGCAGATTGTGTCTGCGTGTTAAATTTTTGTGGTGGTGATGATATTGTTATGGTGGCTGTTGTTTGCAATCTTTGGGTATGTTGGTTTTTGGTCTATGACACTAATTTTGAATGCTTTGGGGCTAGTCTAATGGAAAATGTTTGGCTCAACATGGTTGAAATGCACAGTCTCATTGGTGGTTAAAGGTAACTTTTCGTGACATTGGCTAGCTCCTTTTGGCTAAAGGATACAAATCATATTTTCCCAATTGATGAAGCATTGGTCTATTTGTTAGATATTTTTACAAGTGAATGAGATGATGATTTACCTAACTATGGATTTAGAATAAGAACATAATTCACTTAAAATCTTTTAGTTATGAAGTATGAGTTTGAAATACTTGGACTAGTTCTTGGTGTGAACATCAATGTTAGATCTGCACAAACAAAACAAACAATCATAAAATTAGATCATTATGTAAGTTAATTCAACATTCCCCATATAATTATTTTGGAATGCACAAAATAAGAAAAAAAAATGAAGAATACCAACAAAAACTATAAATCCTATCTAATGAAAGAAAACTCTCAATCCCATGGGGGAATTGGTGCCATTTTGATGTGGAAAATGGTCCTTTCCCAATCCCTTGTAAGCTTGGTGGTGATTTGATGAAGATTTAGTTGAATTCCTACATAACCTAGCTATGAAAATGAGAAAATGGATGAACAATGAATGAGAAAATTTAAAATCTCAAGATAATGTCTTTCCATGAAGTTTTGGATTCAAAATCCAAATGAGAGACTCTTATTTATAGATGAGAATGATGGAGAATGAGGAAAAAGGTCGGAATGTAGGATCAAACACCAACCAATGACCAAATGCCACTTGTCAACATGTGAGTGGACAAAGGTGGAGCACATTTTGCTCATTGTGCAATTAAATGCAATTAGGTGGAATTTCAAAATGGATGAAATGACATGTGGGAGGGAGGAGAAAATGAAGTTCATGCCACTTGGATCAAGGAAAAAGGACATGTAAGAGGTTTAAATGCCTTGTTGGATGTACAAACCCTTTTGGAGGGATTTCTCAAATTTAGAGAATATTCCAACATTGATGCCTTTTTGAAAGTAATTGAGGATTTAATAAATCAATTAAAATGGTTTTCATGAGCAAGCTACAAAATCTAGAGGATTTCGGTGATTAAGATTAAGATTAATCTAAAAGGAGGTTAGTTGATTTGACCATTTAGATTTAGATTTTTGGATTAATTTAAATCAAAATGAGAGGAATATGATGTAGACTTAATAAAATGAAGATTTTGATTTATTTAATTAAAAGGAGATGATGTTAGATTAAATTAAATAAAGATTGATTTATCTAATTTAATAGAATGAATTTAGAGATTAATTAAATAAAGTGAATTATTTAATTAAAGGAAGACTATAGGATTAATTAAATAAAATGATTTGTTTAATCAACATGAGATGATGACCTAATCAGATAAATAATGATTTATTTAATTAAGAGATGAAATGCGGTGGATTTAATCAAATACAAATTATTCGATTAAATGATTATCAAAGAATATGATTCAAGAAAAAGCGGTGTTAGTAAAATCAAGATCATGTGTATAGGATCAATCAATACATTTTCCATGTTTACATTTTTCCCCTCTTTGAAGCAATGTACCTATTGCATTGGTTCAAAGAATAACCTCAAGATCTAAATTAAAAAAAAAAGGGTTTTTAAATTCCCTACTGCTACCCTGGCGAGAAGAAACATGCCGATATACTCCCCCCTTGAGATATTAGATGAAAATTTCAATTTTTGGGTGATCTCACAAAAAGGGAGGACAATGTGGGGTTTGGAAAGGCTCTAGGATGCCAAAAACATGCAAAAAGGAAAAAAATAATGCAAAACAACCCTCAGTTGGGTGAAAATGGGCTTGGGGGTCCAAAACCCTAGCTGGATGGCTCAACAGGGTAAAAGACCCTAACTATTAGGCTTAGATAGGCCTTGAGGGGCCACTTTCAATTCATTTGCAAACCTAGCCTTTAGAAATTCTTGCAATTTGAGGTTTGAGGACTAGTCGAGATGGCACAACGCATACTTTCATGACATATTTTTGAGCACATGCGAGTGTACTAGAGGCTTCCTGACACAAGACTAGTGGTAAGTCATCTTGTTCCGACCTTTGTTTCCAATTTTTGAGCACATTAATTAGGGTCTAGAGGTCAACCAAGTCAAGCAACACTATTTAGCACCGCTGAAAACCTTAAATCAGTGTCACGTGGGCTTAAACTGCACTACTGATGATATTTGTGTTGCAACGGTGGAGTTTAGAATTTATGGTTTAGGTTACAAAGCCCACCACACTTGCAAATTGCATCACGCCGGTCCTGTTTGGAATTTAGGTCTAGGGTTCAAATTAAAACCTTGTCAAACTATGTCACAGTGGTGGAATTTGGAACTTTTAGGCTTCCAGCAGCATAGTTTAGATGTTTCAAATAGTGATGCATATGCAAACAACAACACATTTGTTATTTTCGTCACACAAGCTTTAAACAGGAACTCAATTTTTTATGAAACTTGATGCAATGAATTTCTTGATGTAGGACATGGAGCAGATCCACTTGTGAGAGCATAGATCTTCTATTTTGAGTAGATTTTCATAGGATCCCCCTTTGCAGAAGGTACTCTAGGAGCACTTGGGGGTGATTGGATTATGGTGCATTGCTTATGCCACAGTGAGTAGGATGCACCTCAATATGATGACAACATTGGAAGAGCATTGGCATAGTGAGACATCCTGATTTCATCTCCCCACAGGCAAGGCCATAGTGACCTTGGAGGATGTGTGGTACATTCTATGATTTTTGATTCATGAGAGAGTTATTTATGATGTGGATGTTGGGAGAGATTCTTGCTTCAATATTATGGGCCTAGATGAGATCAACTTTTTAAAAGGGACAAATTGAACTGGACCAGTACAGAGGTCAGGTACCATCTTTCTAATTGATTGTGGCTGCAATCATTTCAGGACTCATGGCACTAGATCAACATGATTGATACTTTAGCCTAGGATTGGGTCTTTCCTAGGAGTGAATGCTTCGATGAAGAGAGTTCTTCACATGGCGGCCAATGATGTTGGCCTCCCAGTACCATGATCTTCATGAGTTTTCATATTGTGATAACTAGGCCATCAGATCAAGAGTTACATTGCTACATATTTGGGCCTGGGAGAACATTGCAGTGCTCCACCCCATGAAAGTTACACCAGTTGATATGGAGCCAAATGACCCAGTCACCTGAAGATACATAGGAGTCTTGACCTTCTCACATATAGGAGCATCCGACATCTAACACTGATGGTGGGTCATCAATGAGATGAAATTTTTTAATTGTAGACCTTGGCTCAGCATGCCTTCCTAGCATGATGATGTTCAACAATTATTCTTCACCAGGTAGGATCGTTTGATGTAGGGCTGAGAGCATATGATGATAGAGTAGTATCTGATAAGTAGGAGGTATTTTTCTACAGTGTGTCAAATTATGTAGGTTAAGCGCGCTTGAGCTGGAGCAGTACTGGGATGGGTGACCTCCTAGGACGGACCAGTGCTTCACCTCTATGAGCATCACCTAGATGCAATGAGTGCTAAGTGGACCATTCGATATCATGAGAGATGGGTTCTTGTTGAACCACTACTCATGAAACATGGGTCAATGAGTTTGACTCGAAACTACACGGTTGAATCCTGATAGCAATATCATAATAGAGAAGTATCTGTCAAACTGAGTTTCTTGACAATTTGGAGAGACCCAGGATAGACCCAACGACTAGTACGTGTCCATCTTCGCCTGTACTATGAGGGAGATGATATGGGGTTGTACCATTCTGGTAGATGAGGTAGTTCAAATTTTTAGGTAGCTGGTGGCTAGGGCATGGCCTTGTGATTAGGGACTAGTAGACCCAGGGACAACCTAGGCCTACAAAGATTGGTTCCATCCACCAGTTAGATTGATAGTACTTGGTGCATAGATACTATGGAGGAGAGACAAAGGTTAGTTAGTAGGGTGAGAGCGAGGGAGAGGAGGCAGAGGAGATGGTGACTAAGACAGAGATGGAGATGGAGGTAGAAGTAGAGCAGAAGGTGGACCACCTCCATACTAGCTACACCAGCATCACAAATAGAGGGTTCTCGTAGATCAAGGGCACAATCAAAGGGATCACACACACAATCACCAATAGATGGACAGTGGCAAGTAGCAGAGAGCCAGGGATAGGCAGGATCAAAGAGATCACCAATAGTAGCCCCCACCACCACCGCCACCCCAACCAAACCAGAGAGATGCCTTGATATAGTAGTTACTAGCACAGGTTTCCACCTTGATGGTTGAGAGGGATTAGGCTTGTTCAGAGTAGGATCAGGAAATTCAGTAGCGATAGGCTATCGAGCCACAAATAGCATAGGAGATGGGTCGGTGACAATAGTTGGAGAGTATGGCTACATCCTCCTCCAAGAGCATAGTATACATGTGGGCATACTGAGAGTGCCAAAATGTGAATGTCGATGTTAGACCTACACAAACAAAAAAAACAATCATACAATTAGATCATTATGCAAGTTAAATCAACATTTGTCGTAGAATTCATTTGGAATGCACAAAATAAGAAATGTAAATGAAGCACACAAACGAAAACTATCAAATCCTATCTAATCCAAGAAAACTCTAAATCCCATGGGGGAATTGGAGCCATTTTGATATGTAAAATGGCCCTTTCCAAATCCCTTGTAAGCTTGGTGGTGATTTGATGAAGATTTAGTGCTCCTTGGTTGAATTCCTACATAACCTAGCTATGAAAATGAGAAAATGGATGAACAATGAATGAAAAAATTCAAAATTTTAAGATAATGTCTTTCCATGAAGTTGTAGGTTCAAAATACAAATGAGAGACTCTTATTTATAGATGAGAATGATGGAGAATGAGGAAAAATGGATGAATATGCGATCAAACACCAACCAATGACCAAGTGCCACTTGTCAACATGTGACTGGACAAAGGTGGAGTACATTTGGGTCATTGCACAATTAAATGCAATTAGGTGGAATTTTAAAATGGATGAAATGACATGTTGGATGGAGGATAAAATGAAGTTAATGCCACTTGGCTCAAGGAAAAGGGACATGTAAGAGGTTTAAATGCCTAGTTGTATGTACAAACCCTTTTGGAGGGATTTTTCAAATTTGGAGAATATTCCAACATCGATGCCTTTTTGAAAGTAATTGAGGATTTAATAAATCAATTGAAATGGTTTTCATGAGAAAGTTGCAAAATCTAGAGGATTTAGGTGATTAAGAATAAGATTAATCAATATTTGATTAATCTAAAAGGAGATTAGTTGATTTGACCATTTTGATTTAGATTTTTGGATTAATTTAAATGAAAATGAGAGGAATATGATGTAGAATTAATTAAATAAATATTTTGGTTTATTTAATTAAAGGGAGATGTTAGATTAAATTAAATAAAGATTGATTTATTTAATTTAATAGAGTGCCTTTAGAGATTAATTAAATAAAGTGAATTATTTAATTAAAGGGAGGCTATAGGATTAATTAAATAAAATTATCTATTTAATCAACATGAGATGATGACCTAATCATATAAATAATGATTTATTTAATTTAGAGATGAAATGTGGTGGATTTAATCAAATACAGATTATTTGATTAAATTATTAGCAAAGAAGATGATTCAGGATGAAGCATTCTTAGTAAAATCAAGATCTGGTGTATAGGATCAATCAATACATTTTCCATGTCCACATTTTGCCCCTCTTTGAAGCAATGTACCTGCTACATTGGTTCAAAGAATAATTTCGTGATAAAAATTCATTTTTTTTTTAAATTCCCTACTATTGCCACGACAAGAATAAATATGTTGATATGCTGCCCCTTTGAGAGATCAGAAAAAAAAATTTGACTTTTGGGTGATCTCATGAAAAAAAAGGACAAGGTGCCTGATGGGTCCAGAAAGGCTTTGGGATACCAAAAATATGCAACAATGCAAAAAACAATGCAAAATGACCCTTGGTTGGGCGAAAATGGGCTCGGGGGTCCAAAAGCCTACCTGGATGGCTAAATAGGCTCAAAAAACCCTAACTTTTAGGCTTAAATAGGCCTCAAGGGGCCACTTCCAATTCATTTGTACACCTAGCCTTTATAAATTCTTGTGATTTGAGCACTAAGGATTGATCAAGATGGTGAAACACGTGCTTTCATGACATATTTTCAAGTACGTGTGAGTGTACCAAAGGCTTCCCATCATAGGACCAATGGTAAGTCATCTTGTCTTGACCTTTGTTTTTTATTTTTGAGCACATTAATTAGGGTCTAGAGGTCAACCAAGTCAAATGGTGTGCTAATTTTGAACATCTTTTTCATATATTGAAGAATTCTCAAACTTGGTAGTAGATTCGATTGCAATAAATTTTGAAGGGTTTGGATGTGACTTCACTGTGGAAGCTGACCCAAAACATGTTTTAATTGTGAAGAAGCTTCATCTCATTTGAAGCTTACTCCTCCATAATAGGAGGTGGTGACTCTAACTAAACAACCTAATAAAAGATGTGGAAACATAAAAACAAACCCTTCTACTTTTTCTCATGTTTAGGCCCTCCTTGTGATTTTGGCTTGATATTTCCTTAGATTTAATGTTGTAATGTGGTCAATACATTTACATTAGGTCTTGGACCCTTGTAAATCATTAAGAGTTTTATGATGTCTTGTAAAAGTGTTGTGAAATATTGTAACCCACTTTCACACTTTTCTAGGACCTTTTCAGTATAATTCACCTAAATAACCTCTTTTTATCACTTACCAAGTCTTATTTCCAAGTGTTGTAACAAGTTGTAACATTCTTTCATGATTTTCTAGGCTTTTCATCAATAATTTGACCCTTTCTTATGCTTAAATTTCCCTTTAATACACCTTATGTCCCTACTTAAGTGTGTTTCAGAGAATAATCTTGTTAAACATCATTAAATACACTTTAATTCCTAACACCTAGTAAAATTTCCCTAGTGGGACCAAGTCGTCACTTGGGGCAACTTAGTCCCACTAGGCACAAAAATCAAAATTATTTTAAATTCCTAGCAAGATATTATTCTCTTAACCTTGAGGTCAGCCTGTGATGTGTTATTTTCAAGAAATTTTATAAAATGAAGTATATAAATAAAGGGTTTTCCTCTTATTTTTACCCTCATTCATCTAATACATTCATTCATACATTAGCATACATACATTAATTATTCTCAAGCATTCTAGGCATTGTCAAGTCTTCATTGGAGCCTCCATTCACATATCTTCAGATTTCTACATCAAGGGTTTGGTGAGTTGTAGCATTGCATGTTGTTCATTCATCATTTTCTCTTTATTTCATTTCATTTTAAATGGTTTGATTACCAAATCAAGGTTTGACCAAGGCAAACCCCTATTCTCTAACCCTTAATCCATTTCCCCTTCTTTGCATGTGTTTTTTTTAGGTCTTGTATGTTGATTTTTCAAAGAGAAAGTTTTTCAAAGGTGTTGTATATTCATCAAATTCATTCAAATTAACAAATCCCTAAGTGAAACTTGGAGACCTCCTACAGCTTGATTTCTGGAGAATTAAATCTGGACACCTATTAAGAAGAAAAGTGTAGATTGAGAGCTATAGATTCCTGCCTTGAAATTCTTGAAAGTTGAAGGTGGACTAAGTCATCAGTAGTGAATTAATCCCACTACCAGACCATAAAAGTTATTTCTACATTTCTTGATACCCATTTGGCTAAAAATAGTTCTAGTAGAATCTCCATGAAATAGGACTAAGTCGCCTAGCTTGGATTAAGTGTCCTAGTTGGCTTCAAAAATAAATTATACAGGATTATAGAGCCCCTCTACATAATATTCTAGTTTCCAAGTGCACCTCTCTAGTTTCATTCATTTATATTATTGTTTGTTTGCATTCTTAAGTCATTTTGCATACAACGTTGTGTTTTCAAACATTTTTCTTATCTTTAGTTTTCAATCAATAATTGATCTATTTTATCAGTCTATTGCATAACATTTAGACATATTTCATTTATACTTGCATTATTTTTGAGTGGAAACATTGCATATTTTTGCCTACCTCTCTCCTTTTAGGTGAAAAACCCTAGAATTGTTAGAGAGCATTACGGTGCCAAAATCTTTGTCCACATTTTGGTGAACCTGACTGTAGAGAATTTTAATTTTGATTTCAAGTGCATTTACATCCTAGGCATAACTTCCATAAAAATTGTATTAGGTTTTACATTATTTTGCATTCTAGGGTTTTCAAAAATTGCATTAGTGGAAAGCTCTTATAGCATACATTTTTGCATTGCATTTCATTAAAAAAAATCAATTTTTTGGCATTCTCATACTGCACTTGCATCTAAAAATTTAAAAATCATATAATTCCATTTAAAATTTCTAAAAATCTAAAAAAAATCACAACCTAGACTTATTCGCCACATTGGATGACTTAGTCCACTTGCATATTTTGCATTGTAATTTCTATCATTTTTAGATCAATATTTACATTTCTATTTTTTGTTATTGTATTTTTGTTATAGTTTCTAGATTTAATTTTTTTCGCACATAGTTTCCTTTCATTCCTTTGCATCATGGCTATGTGTTTTAATAAGTTTTGGATGTCATTAAAATTCTTAGTTGACATGCCAAGTTGTGCCTTTGGAACTGATCCTAATAAAATTGAACTACTTTATGCTCCTTAAACTCCTTGTGGTGTTGACATCATTGGAGAAGATGATGATAGCATGAATAATTCCGTAAATGAATGCCTTGACAACCTTAAAGCTAATGTATCCTTTTATTCATCCATGAAACAACAAGACCTTCCTACAGTACCACCTCCTGATATGTTTGGGTATTTACATCCTGAGACAAATGAAGGACCTAAGTTCTCTCCAATAGGTGAACTTAGTACTTCTAAACAAGCAACCCCTGAACCATTCTATGATAAAAAAGTCACTAGTACTCAAATCAATCTTGAAGAAATCTATGGAAAAGGTCTTACCATTTTAAGCAAGCAAGGATGTGACACAACTAAACATGACATTCATCAACTTTTAGAGAAAAATCCAAAATTTGATAACACAACAGGGTTAGGATATCAAGATCCCCCGCATGATAGTAAGTCTCCTAGAGAGTATTGGTGGCTTCATGATGATTGCATGGTGATATTTCGATTCCCCTCCTAATTTGAATGTCCTTCTTCCTAAATAATAATCATTGTGTCATCATAATAACAAGGACAAAAATAAAATCATCTGAGGACCTCGCTCCCTAATCTCTTCTCGAGAGGTTGGAGAATCTAGAAAACACAAGAGGCCTTACAACTTACAAAAACTCAAATTTCCTCTCTATCCACCACCTAAATGTTAAAGGAAATTGCAAATACTTTTCAATGAAGGAATCATAATATTACCACCTATGAATAGGTTTGTGATATATCTGGGTATGTGCAGGATCGTGATGGGCCAAAAAGTGGAATTATGATGGGTATGTGTAGGGTATGTGGCTAAAAACTTTTTTTTACCCAAAATTGATGAAATGAAAAGGGTTTTTAAAGGAAATTATTACTTTTCCACCAATATAAATTATTCTTTACTTTGAATTTAATAAATAATTATTATTCATTTTCTATTTGAATTACAACTAAAGTCCTGATTGATAGGTTGATTGAAAAGCATCTATAGCTTTCAAAGGGTATCACATTTTTTTAATCCAAATCATGTGTCACATTCTATGTTTTTCATACTATAGGATTAAAAAAAAATTAATTTCATGAAGTTTTGACCAAGTTAAGGTGGTCAGACATACAAGTTTTTTATATTTTTCAAAAGTTGTAATAAAAAAATAATAATTAATTATTTACA
The DNA here is from genome assembly GCA_007258455.2 of Sequoia sempervirens. Taxonomy (NCBI): domain Eukaryota; kingdom Viridiplantae; phylum Streptophyta; class Pinopsida; order Cupressales; family Cupressaceae; genus Sequoia; species Sequoia sempervirens. The sequence goes on from VDFB02379711.1 coordinate 64,509,544, forward strand.
TGGAAATAAATTACAAAAAATAATGCATCACATCAGGACATGAGTCCTCTACATATATATAAAATATTATAAAAAATATTATCATTTTATTGTGGTTAGGGTGGTTAGACATACGCCTACTTCTTATTTTTTCCCTGAAATTTAAGTACTGCTGCATTGAAATTTCAAATTTTCACTATATAGATTTAAAAATAAAATAAATAGACCAAGTAGTTTAGAAACTATATTCAATTTTCTACAAATTCTATTCTTACATATTTTTTAAATAATATAGATAACATATTCAAATTTTTATGTCAAGTTTCCTAACTCTTATTTTTCTGAATTTTTTGCCATTCAAGGGCTTTTTTTTTCCATGATGATCTTGCACATAACCATCCTAAAGATGATAATGTTCCACATTGTGCGTATTATTGAGTTCCTGGAAATAGAAGTGATGAGTGCCACCAATTGTAAGAAATACAAAGTAAATATCATTTTGATGGCGATAATCATTGTCCAATAATTCCTTAAACCACCATCGAACTCCTTATCATGTAATAGTTTTTGAACATTCTCTTTTCAGTATTACATGACCTTTCCCATCACCTATCTTGGCTCATTCTTCTCTTGCACTCAGTGGGGGAAAGAATTTTCTAGCCTTGTCCTATTAACTCATTTTTTGTTGTCCCTTAGTTGTATTATTCACCTTCCAGTTATACCGATTGAGATTGGGAGGCATATAAATTTCTTGATGGTCGGCCTATATTTTCCTTATGAGTCTCTTTCATTTTCTTTTTCTTTTGTGTGTTTGTATGTGTGTAATGTGTTCCCCCATGATGTTATGCTTTATTTTCTCATTCTCTTTGTGACATTCTTCTATATGATGTGGATTGCTTTTTGCTTTTGGCTAAAAGCACAAAGCTATGACACAGTTTATAAAGGAATCAACCAACATTGATCAGACTTTTAAAATTGAATCACTAAAAAGTGGCATATATGTTTTCAATTTTGAAATAATGTAAACTAGTAAAATATGTATTTTTTAGTATACTTTACATATGTATATATATATATAACTTTTTTTTTTTCTTTCAAATTTTTTGTGTGTGTTTATAACTTGAAACTTTAGTGCATGGATATTATATTTTATAATTTTAGTAATATATATTTTAAAATAAATTTTAAAATTTGTGAATCAAAAAACAATTGTTTCCATCAACTGTCAAATTTCATATTAAATATTTATCTAAAATGGAAAAAAAAACTATACCATCATGAAATAGATTCTTTTATCCAGTGCATCATATTTTTTTATATTTTTTTAATAAGTTTTAGTACTTTTCCTTGGCATGGTAATCAACCTAATATTTTGTGTTGATAACATACTTTTAGAAAAAATAAAAAAATATAATTTAAATAAAATTAAGCTATTAAAATAAATTTATTTTTGAAAACTACATTTATGGATCTACAAGAAGGACTTTTAATATTAAAAAAATAAAGTATTTATGTTAGTATGATTTATTGAAACTTTAGGTTTTTTCCAATAATTTTATTTTTTGGTAAATTTGACTCAAAGTGGTGCTCCATATATTTTTACCCAACAATTTTAGTTGACAAAGTTTTGGAATTATCTAAATTTGCTAGAATGAATCTTACTAGATCGTATGTTTGAACAAAATTTATTTTTAGTTGGAAATACTTAAGTTATGTTTTGTTGATAAGTTGGTTGAAAATGTGACACAACTTTGTTCTTTTACCCTTTTTCTTTTTCTTGTGTTTTCCTTTTGGGGATGATGCAAGGCATTGAGATCAAAATGTCTCTTTCATGTTGACCCAAAAGGCCCTTTTCTTTTAATTTTCCTTTTCTTTTGTCTTTTTCTTGTGTTTTCCTTTTGGGGATGACACAAGGCATTGAGACCGATATGTCTCTTTCATGTTGACCCAAAATGCCCCATTTTCTTTGTTCTTTTCCTTTTTATTTTTCTTGTGTTTTCCTTTTGGGAATGATGAAAAGTGTCGATACATCCTATATTTCTTCCATGTTGACCCAAAATGATCTTTCTTTTTCTTTGTTTTTGCTCTCTTTGTGTCATTCTTCCAATTCTATGTATTTGGGGAATGATGACAATTTCAAGCTCCTTACAAATTTTTTTAGCAAATAGCATAATGACCTCAAATCCATAGATCCCTTATGTGTTAGATGTTTTCATTTTGGGGGCAACCCCTTCCCTTTCTCTTTTCCTTGCCTTCACATGACGTAGCCTTAATCGAAAATGTATGACTTGGAATAGGTTCTTTCATAGTTGGCTCTCATGTCTTCTTTCTTTTTGCACTTTTCATTTTTTACTTTAAAGTAATTTCCCATAGTATGGTGTGTAATGATTCCTTTAAAGTGAGGGCATACATTGGCATTATTCATTTTGCATTTTTCTTTTTTTCCTAGTTCTTAATGCAACCTCCTTACTTTATATGATGTGTTTGTCACTTTTTGGATGACATCGGGTATAGTTTCCTTCATGAGCATGATCTATCTTAGCATATTACATTCCTACTAGTGGCTTTATGTGACACAATGCATCCCCTAAGTTGTGAATTTTATATCCTTTGATCAGTCCTCTCTTGGAGACATTAGACACAATGTTCCCTAAGTTAAAGAACTCACATGAACTAAGCAAGACTCCTTTGAACATCCTTTTGCATGTTGCATTTATTATATGGAAACCTTGCATAACACAAATTGCATGCCTATGGTGCCATTGCATTTGTTCATGAGCTCCAAGCATAGGAAGTTTTTCTTGTCATGTGAAGCTTGAAATTTCATTTTATTTTGCAATTTGAGAAAGGTAAAGATAATTCTTTGAAAACATTGACACCAACTACGTAAGTGGAACCCATGCAACAAAAAGAAAAAGAGAATCACATTGAACAAATCATGAAGCTATTAGAAGATGATTTGGGTTCCTTAGACTTTAAGCCAACATTCATGGGAGAATATAAGATCATAAACAAAGAATCATACAAGAGAAAAGAAAAAACAGTAATGTCAACACAAATTTTGGATGACCCTTCAGAAACATCTTCCTCAACTACTTTAGAACAAAAGACAACAAATTACACAACCTTTGATGAAGCTAATTATGAACAACCACCAAATCCAAGAGAAATGAAAAATCTTTATGGAAAAAGGTTACAAACTTATGAAACAACTAATATATAGTGGAAAAGGATGTGGTGCTAAAGAATAAGGTATATGTGTCCCTATAGAGCATCACACACCATAAAAGACTAGTGGTATTGGTTATTGTCCCTCAAAATAAATAAGAAATCCTTCACTTAATATCAAAACTATAATAAAATATTTCTCTAAGCCTTCTTTAAGGGTATTGCATCATGAACTGATAGACACTAGTGGCCTTGGTTGTTATCCTTTGCAAGAAATGAAACAAATAATGAAATCCTCACTTAATATAAATTTCATGATGAAAAACAATAATGATTCAAATTCATTATATTTTACACCCTCCTATAAAGGAGAGAAAAAAATCTTGCAATCTGGAGGCAAATTTTGGCACCCTAGGTTTCTCTTACAATTCTAGGGTTTTTCACCTAAAAGGAGAGAGGTAGGCCAAAATGGGAAATGTCTAAACTCAATATTAAAGGAATAATGGATGAAATATGTCTAAATAGAATGTAAAAAATACATAAAACTAATAAAATAGATCAATTATTGAACAAAAATGAATAAATGCAAGTTGTTTGAAAACACATTGTGATATGCAAAAGACCTAGAAATGAAAGTAAACTGTAACAAAAATGGATGAAAATGAATGTGTGCATCTAATAAACTTCCAAAAATTAGAAATTACTTCTAAAATTTTGTTGATGCTAAAATTTTTTCCTAATGGGACTCATTCACCATTTTTGGGCGAATTAGTCCCAAATCTGGGAAATTGTTCTAGAGCCCGTTTCAGACAAATGGGTATCCAAAACTGTAGAAAAGAATTTATAGTTCTGGAAATGGGAATCAATCCACTTATTCATTTCTAAAAATCCAAAAGTGGAAACAAAAGCCCTCTATTTTCACTTCGGTTTGTGATGTGTGTCCGCCTCTGAAACTCTATTTTTTTGCACTATAGGTGACTTTTTGTTGATTTCTTGATTTGGTCAACAAGAAGTTGTCTTCAAAAACTTTGTAACTTGATATTTAACAATTTCCAAGTCTTCAAGATGCCTAAATCTGCAAACACACAAGAAAAGAAGGAGAAATGTTGGATGTTAGGGCATGGGCCTTAGTCAAACCCCTTTTAGGTAATTAAACCAAAATGAAGAAATAATGTAATGAAGAATGAAATAATGGAGTTAGTACCTTTCCATGATGATTGATCTTTAATTTTTTGCAACAATAGATGAAGATTCTGCCCTTGAATGTCTGAAAAATTATCTTGATGACTTAGAATGCTAAACCCTAGCTTGCTTGACTTGAAGTGGAAGACAAATGATGAATGAGTTATGAATGAGTTAAGTTATTATGAATTAGGGTTTATAAGCTTGTATTTATAGGAAATTCACCTAATTTACCCATCAATTTGATCCCCAAGGATGACATGGAGAAAAATTAAACTTAAAACCTATTTTCTCTCGTTTAAACCCCAAAAATGGATCAAATGGGACTTGTTCACCGTCAAGGGTGAATGGGTCCCACCTGGATGGGAATCATTCATCCCTAATGGTGAATGGGTCACACAGGGGTGATTTGCTAGCTGGAATGTTGGGAAGTAAGGAAATTAGGTTTATATGGTGAATTTATTAGTTATTTCATCAAATTATGCCTCAGGATGTACAACATGGGGCCATGGGAGCCTCGTAATGATGATGTAAAGGTCAATTAGGGCTTGGGACATAAAATTCAATGTGAAAATGTGATTAAATACACTTTACAACATTAAAATTAGGTCCACACAGCCTTGAAAGGCACAACATCCAATGAGAATGTGTAAAATGGATCACAACACTAGATTGGAATTTTTAATTTACAAGCCTTGTAGATTAATGTGATAATGCAATTAAATTTATTTTACAATTTTGTATTAGGGGAAAGATAGGTCCATTATGTCTAGAGAGGCATGAAATTATTTTACAATACTTTACAACACCTTTACAACACACAGTTAGATACATTTTATTCAGTTTGCAAGGGTCCAAGACCTAATGTGGATGTGTAAAAAACCTCACAACACTATACCAAGACCTAATTAAGTCCAATTTATCATTAATTACTCCCAAATCAAGCAATAAAAAAGGGATACTTTTTCCATGTCCACAGTTAGCCACCACTTTAGTGAGAGGATGAACTTGCTTCAAACTCACACTAAAGTATACATTCAAGAAGGGTCCAATCGTACCAATGTAGATGGTCTAGGATAAAAAGGATTGAGGAATCGATCAAGCTCCCATGATCCAAGATACTAATTCAAACCAAAATAAGTGCAAAAGGACATGGACAAAGTGAATGATTTATAGTAGAACAAGATATGTGATCATGCAATGGAAACAACTAGAAGGAAGAGAAAAATGAAAACAAAAAGGTGGATCAAGCTTCAACCATTTTTCCAACACATTGTGGATCAGATCTAGGCTATTTGTCCAAAAATGCATACTCACTTTGAGAGAATAGAACTCTTGGCTATCTATCAGGTGAAAATTCTTAAAAGGGTGAGAGACATAAACTCGTGGCTATTATGCACTCAGACACACATAGGTGGCTATGGGGAAAAGTCATGCTTTAGAATGGGTTTCCCGCTCAACCATACCAAAGTTATACCTCCTAATAAATTTATAAGGTGCCACAATGAAAATTATTTTTAAGCTCTATGAGGTAAGAAAAACTCTGTACACTTGACACTCATAGACATTGTAAATGAAAAATGGTGTAAGGAATGTTCAAAGGGATTTTTCTTAGTTTGTGCAAGGTCTCATCATAGGGAACATCATGCCTAATGTCTCCAAGAGAGGAAAAGTGAAAATGGTATCATCTTGCTTCTAAGAGAAGACAAGTGCAATGTCTCATCCTAGGGAACATTGTATCTAATGCTTCCAAGAGAGGAAATCAAAAGAAAAAGAAAATCACACAATGAAATATAAGTGTCATTGTATGCCCCCACTTTAAAGCAGTTGCTAACACCATTGTTGTGAGAATTTGCTTTAAAGTTTAAGAAAGGAGACATGAGATCTTACTCAGAAAGCCCTATCCCAAGTCATATGTTTCCTATAAGCTACATCATGAAAAATGTAGTATGTTACATGCAAGACAACTTAAGTCATGTCATCCACATCCCAAGCTTGCTCTTATATGTTCATGGAAGCTTAATAACTAGCCAAAAGAGACAATGACAAGTGACATACGAGGAAAAGGCTTCTTAAACCCTTGCCCCCACTTAGTGTAGGACAAAGGTGAGCCAAAGTGATGGATAGGATGCATGTTAGAGTTAAAATCAGTATTAATTAGAGGAATTAGGTGGCCCCACATAAGGAAGAACACCAAAATCCTTGAGGTGTTTGATTTTACTACTCAAAGCATTACATTCATTAGTAGAATGACCATGAACTCTATGATATGTCCAAACCAACCAATAGTAGACTTGATGTTCCTATTGTTTTCTTCAAAGATACATCTTGATTAGATGTACAAGATATCATATCTACACACATCTCTATAGATTGTGAGATTTTTTTCTCTTGTATAGGAGGGTGTAAAATCTAAAAAATTCAATTCATTAGTGTTTTGTGAGATGACATTGACATTAAGCAAAAAATTCTTTGGATTTTTCATGTTTTGTAAAGGATAATTTTCAAGAGCACTAGTGGCAATGAGTTTAGAATGTGCTACTCTTAAGGTTGGTTTAGAAGAACTATTTGTGATAGGATTTCTAGGGTTGTGGATACCTTTTTTGTTAGCACCACATCATTTTCCACTATATCCAAGCTCTTTCATAAGCTAATATCCTCATCCATAAATCTTTTTCATTACTTTTGGATTAGATTGTTGTTCGTTGTTGAGTTCATCAAAGTTTGTTGTATAATATGTTGGCTTTTGTTCTAGAGTGGTTGAGGCAGATGCATTCAAAGGGATGTCTAAGTTTTGTGTTTTCATGACTGCATTTTGTTTCCCTCAATTGAATCTTTGTTTATGATCGTGTTCTCATCCATGAGTGTCGATGTGAAATCTAAGGAACCCCAATCATCGTCTAAAATCTTCATGATTCCCTCAATTTTTTTTGGTTGTCTCACATGTGTTTGACTTGTGTAGATGGTGTGAATGTGTTTAAATGATTTCATTTGTTGTTTTCAATGTTCAAGCAACTATTTGGATTGGGGTAAGCCTCAACTATGTGTAGTTTGTTATTGTAATCATAATGGGCCAAAAAGTGGCGATATGATGGGTATTTATAGGGTATGTGGCTGATGACCTTTTTCTTACCCAAAATTCATGAAATGAAAAAAAAAATTAAAGGAGATTCTCAGCTTTCCACGAATATAAATTATACTTTACTTTGAATTTAATTAATAATTATAATTCATTTTCTATTTGAATTACAACTAAAGTCCTAATTTGATTGAAAAACATTTATAGCTTTTAAATGGTATCACATTTTTTGAATCCAAAACATGTGTCACATTCTATGTTTCGCATACTATAGGATTAAAAAAAAATGAATTTCATAATTTTTTTACCAAGTTAAGGTGGTTAGACATACGAGTTTCTATATTTTTTAAAAGTTGTAATAAAAAAATCATAATAAATTATTTACTTGGAAAAAATTACAAAAAAATATGTGTCACATCGAGACATGAGTCCTCTACTTATATCTAAAATATTATAAAAAAATACTATCATTTTATTGTGGTTAGGATGGTGAGACAGACACCTACTTCTTATTTTTTCCTTGAAATTTAAGTACTACTACATTGAAATTTTAAATTTTCACCAAATAGATTTAAAAAATAAAAAATAAACCTAGTATTTTAGAAACTATTCTCAATTTGCTACATATTCTATTCTTACATATTTTTTAAATAATATAGATAACTTATTCAAATTTTTACGTCAAGTTGCCTAACTCTGATTTTTCTAAATGTTTTACCACTTAAGGGCTTTTTTTTCCCATGATGATCCTGCACATACCCAGATGTATTTCATTTTACGATGAAGAGTTCAGAACACATCATTCATTGCATGAATCCATGGTCAGCCTAAAAAGAGATTATAGGAAAGAATTTTAGGTATAACATGGATTGGTGTGTTCAATGTGAATTATCCAACTTTAATAGGTAAAGTGATCACACCAAGCAGTTTCTTTTCTGTATTGTCAAAGCCCTTAATCGATAAGGAATCGGGTTGAATTTTTTATTTGTCCACATAAAGCCTATCCAAGAGGTTTACACTACACACATTAAGGGTTGATCCATTGTAAAAAAGGGTTTGCTTGATCTGAATGCATTTATATTGAGATAGTATTATGAAAGCTTCATTTTGTTTTTTTAGTTTCAAAGGGGGGAGTTCACTTTGGTGGAAAACAATGTCAACATTCAATCCTTGAATTATGGCTGCTATGTCACTTGATTGTGCATTAGAAGGGATAGGAATTTTTTGTAGGGCCATTTAAAGCATAGTTTGATAGGTAGGTGAATTTTGAAGAAGGTCCCAAAGGGATATCTTGGTGGGAGTGCTCTTAAGTTGCTCAACAAGACCATACTCCCTTAATCGAGGAGCACTAGGTAGTATAGAATTAGGAAAAGGTAAAGAGTTTGGGGTAGGTTGTTGTGCTTGTAGATTGTTTCAAGTGTTATATGTATGGGCAACAATATTATGACATGGTTGTTGGGTATGTGTAGGATCATGATGGAAAAAATAGGCCCTTAAGCGGCAAAAAATTTAGAAAAATCAAAGTGAGGCAACTTGACATAAAAATTTGAATAAGTTAACTATATTATTTCAAAAATATGTAACAATAGATTCTATAGGAAATTGAATGTAGTTTCTAAACTACTAGGTTTATTTTTTTAAAAAATATCTTTTTGGTGAAAATTTGAAATTCAATGCAATAGTACTTAAATTTCAAGGAAAAATAAGAAGTAGGTGTTTGTTTGACCACCCCGACCATTAAAATGATAATATATTTTATGAGATTTTAGATATAAGTAGAGGGACTCATGTCCCGATGTGATGCATATTTTTTTGTAATTTTTTTCCAAGCAAATAATTAATTATGAATTTTTTATTACAACTTTTAAAAATATAAAAACTCATATGTCGACCACCTTAACTTGGTCAAAAATTCATGAAATTCAAATTTTCTTTTTAATCCTATAGTATGTGAAGCATAGAATGTGATGCATGTTTTGATTCAAAAATGTGATACCGGAAAGCTATATATGTTTTTCAATCAGCCTATCAATCAGGACTTTAGTCATAATTCAAATAAAAAATGAATAATAATTATTTATTAAATTCAAAGTAAAGCATAATTTATATTGGTAGAAAGCTGAGAATCTCCTTTAAAAACCCTTTCCATTTCATCAATTTTGGGTATAAAAAAAGTTGTCAGCCACATGGGCCATCATATCACTTACACATTGCCACATTCTGGCCCATCATGATCCTACACATACCCTGTTGTGACACATTATTCTAAGGTGGATAAAGGATAAGTTTAGGTTTGTTGTGAGTGTGAGGTTTGTGTGATGGTGGATAAAGGATGAGTTCAGGTTTGTTTTGAGTTTGTTATTTTTCTGAAGGTGGGTAGAGAATTAGAGGGTTGTTAGGATGTCCCACGAGATATGTAGGAGGTCCATTAACCAAGTGAGATCTAATAGAAACTTGCACATTCATAACCTCAATAGTCTTGGTGTGATGTATCTCTAATAAAGGAAAATCTACAAGCACATTTTTATCGTTATTGAAGGAAGACATATTACTATGGCTGTCATTTTCTAGCACCATGGTATTCTCCCTAGGAGGAGAGTTGTTAGGAAAACTACCAATAAAAGGTTTTGGACACTCATGGATTGGTTCTTCTAAACTGGCTTTATCTCAAGTAGGAGAATGATCAATGGTTGAATTTTCTTGCCTAATAAGTATGTATCTAGATGAATTGGGACCACAAATATTCTCATGACAGTTATTGATTGTGTTTTCTAACAACAAAGTATCTTCTTCACAACTAGGAGAGATACTAGGAGAAGGAAAAATGATAGTGTCATGATTACCTATGGTTCTGTTGTCTTGTTCATCAATGTCTTGTCCACAATGAGAGGTAAAAGGAGAGAAACAATTAGGATTCTCAAAACTTTCATGAATTAGTTCTTCTAACACCAAAATATCTTCTTTACTAAGAGGAGAGATATTAGGAGTAGAACAAATATGATCATTACGGGTATGTGCAGGATCATGATGGGCCAAAAAGTGGTAATATGATGGGTATGCGGCTGATGAATTTTTTTTACCCAAAATTGATGAAATGAAAAGGGTTTTTAAAGGAGATTCTCAGATTTCCACCAATATAAATTATGCTTTACTTTGAATTTAATAAGTAATTATTATTCATTTTCTATTCAAATTACAACTAAAGTCCTAATTGATAGACTCATTGAAAAACATCTATAACTTTTAAATGCTATCTCATTTTTTGAATCCAAAACATGCGTCACATTCTATACTTCGTGTACAATAGTATTAAAAAAATAAAAATTGAATTTTATGAAGTTTTGAGCAAGTTAAGGTGGTGAGTCATACAAATTTTTCATATTTTTTAAAAGTTGTAATAAAAAATTCATAATTAATTATTTACTTGGATAAAAATTAGAAAAAATATGCATCACATCGGGACATGAGTCCTCTACTTAGATATAAAATATTATAAAAAATAATTATCATTTTACTGTGGTTAGGGTGGTCAGCAGACACCTACTTATTTTTTCCCTGAAATTTAAGTACTACTGCATTGAAGTTTCAAATTTTCACCAAATAGATTTATTTATTTTTAAAACAAGCCTGGTAGTTTAGAAACTACATTCAATTTGCTACAGATTCTACTGTTACATATTTTTGAAATAATATAGATAACTTATTCAAATTTGTATGTCAAGTTGCCTAACTCCGATTTTTTTTATTTTTTTGCCACTTAAGGGCCTGTTTTTTCCATGATGATCCTACACATACCCTTAGGAATGTCCAAGATTGTATTATCTTTCACTAAAACATTCTCACAGGGAGGGGATAGGAAATGTTTCTTAACATGTCTAAACATGTAATACACTAACATTGTGTGAACAAAAATGAAAAGAACTTGTAACCATGTCATGCAATGTTTCAACAATATAAACAATGTATATCCAAAGATGCAAAACACTTTTATCCAATGTATGCAAAGATTTAAGAATGAAAAAAATGTATATGCAAGAATGAGAAGAAATTTTATCAAAATTATGCAAAGTTATATGAATAGAAACATTGTGTAAGAAAAAGTGAAAAGTCCTTTTATCCATGTCATGCAAAATTTTAGAAATGTGATCATTTTCAGATCCAGTGATGTTTGTAATTGAAGTGATTTCAAAAATGAATAACTTAAATTGATGTTTTTGACCTAAATGCATAAAAGAAATGTTCTAGAAACTTTCTAGACTTATAGTATATGGTACTAGGAAGCTTAGGAAGCATAGAAATGAGGTTTTTGATGTTGTAATAGATAGTTAAAACCCTGAACTGGGACTAATTCACCTAGAATGGCGAATGAGTCCTAGTAAGGGTTATCTTCAATTTTCTTAGAAATTTTCAATTGGTGTTGATGCCTTTTATGTTGTATTATGTAGACCTAAGATGTAAATGCATAATTTCATAAATTCTCAATGAAATTATATGCAATAATGCAAGCTAAATGATCTTTTCACTAATGCAATTTTTTAAACTCTAAAATGTGATGGAACCTTAATTTTCTTTTTCCATTTTAAACCCTTCTCACATTTGGGAGGGTTTGGGATTTATTTTTATAAGTGCTTGTAATGTTCTATTTTTCTGTTGACTCCTTATTTCCTATTGCTGGTCATTTTTAAAAAAATTGCGTTTATCATTATTGTCTCATAAATGGTTCCCTAAACCTAGGTCCATGAATTTTTATTAATATGGTATTAGGGTCTTTAATATCTTTCTGTCATATCACCCTAGGAAGTCCCCTCCATTAAAACAACCTATGAGCACATGCATAAAGGTTTTCACTTAAGTAATGTTCTAAATCAGTGACAAGCGATGAAGTAATATCTCTTTGATATTGCTCATCATGAATAGTTGTTGGAACTTCTAATTTAAATGGGTGATGATCAATCCCATTAGGCCTTATGATTTTATTTTCATCACCTATCACATATATGTTATAAAATGATTTTTAAAATCAGGGATGAGTGAGGAAATGAATTTCCATTACATCACTTCTCACAGATTTGTTTTTGAGCACTAAGTTCTTGATTAGAGATATGCGATATGTAATGACATCATGATAATCTCTCATTGCCAATTTCTTGCAAATATTATGAGAAGGATTAGTGATGATTGATGGCCTAATATTTTATTGTTTATCACTGATCCATTTCAAATATTTAGTTTTTATTAGCGATGAGCGATAAAGTTCCTTATTTTAAAAGAGTCTCTTTCACTAATCTGAGTACATCTTATTTGTGATACCTTTTGTTCCATTGATTTTCTATGTAGGTGTATGTGTTAAGATATGATACTTCCACTATATCTCCTCTCGCCGATAGGACCCAGGGTACAAAGTTGAATTAGCGAGGAGTGATGGAAATGGGCCACAGATCTAGGGGCTGAGATTTCATCACATACCTCTTGCATCGCTAATGGAGTTGGGTGAGGATGAAGTAAATCAGTGATGAGCGACAAATACTACATGAAGAGACAATGTAGAAGAATCTTGAGGACTTCATATAAAGAAAATAGGAAGGTGGTGAGAGAAATTAATAACCATTGATATTGTTTTAAAGTTGAAAGATCAACGATTAGGGTTTAAACTTGAACGGCTAATTGTTAGTTCACTTGTGCGAGCTTATGATCAAGTATTAATAGTGGAATGCCTCTCTCTTGGTGTAATAGGAAGTAGATATCTAGTTGATTGTGCATTCAAACTCATTGGCTAGCAAAAAAGATACTAGAATTTGAAGAAATTATGGGGAAAGCTCCAAAAGCTATCAGCAACTAGAGTGGCATATTTTTCACCTGGGTAAGCAAAACTGATATTTCCTTCTCATTGAAATAGTGAGGTGAATGCCTTAGAGATTTGGTAAGAAATTGGGGAATTGTTTATTTGTTCATTACTAGTAATTTCATTTTGGTGATTGAGCACTATATAAATTTTGAGGAAAAGTGTCATGTTCAATAGTAGTGCTTTATCCTATTATAATTGTGAAGGGTTTTATTTGGTTGTAAGAAATTGAAAACCCTAGTTCCATTTGCATTGCAAACATGAGTGAACTAGAGCCTAGCGAATCTAGTGTTAGACAAGAAAGGAGACCAAAAAAAAGAGGGTTGAAAGAATTAAAACTAGAGATGCTTCAACTAAAGTTAAGTCTAAGCTGGTGGCAGTGTCCAACCCTTCACCAAGAACTCCTGCAATGTCCACTAGGTCCAGAAGTGCAAAGAAAGAAATGGAAAAATTTATTCAAGAGGCCTCTAGAGGTGTCAAAGGAGGGTCATGAATTGGTAAAAGGACCACAAGTCAAGTTGTCATGACCACTAGGTTAATTTATAGTGTTGGAAAAAATGGTGAAAAACCCCAACCCCAAAGTGGATGGCAATTGTTCTAGTATACATTCAATAGGCAAAATTCTAGCAAACAAGCATTTTTTTATGGGGGTTGAACCTTGGGAAGTTGGTGGTCTTGATTGTGTTTGTAGAAGTGGATTTAATGATGGAATTGGTAAGGAAGTATAACCCTACTGATAGGACGATCAAAAGTGAAAGTGGTGATCTTATTATAAAGGTAACAAAGGATAATATGATAGATGTATTTGGGTTGAATCCCAATTATACTACAAATTTTCTACGTACTTAATTGTATGTTCAGTATAAGAGGAGAAAATTTGGATTCAAAGAATTAGTGCTTGTGTGACACAGAAGGAATAGGGAGATATTTACTGCTAAGGATGTTGACCCTTTTGAAAGTGAGGATTTTGAAGACTATTTCAAAAACACTTATTATTGCTTAAATCAAGTACTCACTCGAGATTTTGATGTTAGGATAGCTCCTAATTTACTGGTGATGGTGGTGGACATACAAAGTCATAATTGAAGCACTGGTTTTGATTATGCTAATTTTGTTGTTGAGCAAATGCATGATGATTTTCTCAATCTAAAAAAGGAGGTTCTCCCTTTGTGTTTTCCCCATTACTCTTTGTTGATGCATATTCTCTTATGGGAAGGTGACTATGAATGGAAAAGGAAATTAAATTTGAAGCTCAACGATAGTGATGAGGGCGCAGCCCGAGACTTAGAGAATAACCCACAAACAAGAGAATAATTTTATTATTCAGAAAATGGAGCTTCTTACATGCAGAGGATCTCAAATCCCCAAGTTCTACAACACATGCGAGTTATAGAAAGCTACAAAATCACCCTTTCGCAATATGCGAGCTTGTCCCCAAAAAGTTACCAAAAAATTATAAACCGGCCCATAAATAGAGCTCCTATTTAGTTTGGATCCAAAACAACATTAAAATTTGAGTTTAGGTGGTTTGGCGCCAAAAAATTACAACTTGCAGTTCAAATTTTAAAAGAACATTTGCAATTGTAACTTCTAGAGAGTGCGCCAACTTCCCGGGGCCATAACTTTTGATCCAGAACTCCGATTCGCGAACCGTTTGAACCGTTGGAAAGGTCTCGAAGTCAATAACGCACTCAAAATTTGCTATACTAATTTCAGCAAGTTTTGGGGCTGATTCAAGAACTCTAAGTGCCTCAAATCTAGCTCGGAAGATTTTCAGGTGTAAATCTAGGAAACTAAAACTGCAATATCTTTCAACTCAGGAATAGAAAATAAAAACCATAAATTGGGAATTTAATTATGACGAAAAGGGTATCCAAAAATGTAAGAACATCTAAAAACCAAGAAACTTGTAATTTAACTATTTTTGGGTGATGCAAGATTGCCCTTACACCACTGGATGCTCTTGCATCAAATAGTGAAAATAATGTTCTACCTATACAAATGTGGACATATATCTAGGATCAAGATTGCTCCAATTCCAATTACATCTTCTTTGCATCAATAATTACATCCATGATGATAAGTTTACATTTACAAATTGGCTATGCAAGCCATACAACAAAAGTATGAGAAATATATTCATATGATGAAGAAAACTCGGTCCTCAATCGCCATGACTCTGCTAGTCTTCCACAATTCAAGGCCAAGAGTGAGGTAAAGGTTCCTTTTCCGCCCAACCACGAAGCACCGAGTTTAAAGCAGTGACCCTCCACGAGCAACTTATAATGACAATGACATATTACTCACATGCAGGATGTGGAAGAGACATATATCAATAAATTCTAGGCTTTTCATTGCATCTATTTCAATGGTACCATTAGATTGGCCAAGCAATAAAAGTAAAGTGGTAGTTTTGAAAAGGAAAACTATTGTCTCTAGGAGCCCACATTCAGCATCCTATCCTGGAAGTAACCTCAAAGAAAAATACATAAAGCTTTTCATAAATTTGCTTAAGGTTCAAGCATTCACAAAATAGAAAGTTCTTTTGAAAGCACACATTTAACTTCAACGTTTTCTTTACATATTGCATGTCTAATTAAATATACAATTCCAACAAGAATGAAATACTCCAAAGCAAGGCAAGTTGTTTATATTAAAATCAACAATTCAATCCAATCAATTTACCTATGTTCCACAGGAAAATAACAATTATATGCATTTATATATATTTTCTCATTTGCAAAACATATTAGTCAATTTAAATTGAAATGGTTTAAATCAAATAAAATACAAAATTATATTTTATACTCAGTAAGAGTACTTTCTAAAATAAATGTAAATATTATATTCTTTTCATAAGGTAATCTTGCTCATATATATATATATAATATCTTTAAAAAAAAATAGAAGTAATTAAATCTTAGAAATATATGATTTATAACTAGATTACTGTATATATAGAAAACCATATATAAATTCTCACACACATACACACACCCACATATATATATATGCAGATTAAATTCAAAGAAAACTCAGCCATAAATTAATTCCCAATGCATATTTTAAAAGAAGTTTCAAATTCATCAAAGGTTCGAATTTATCAAAGTAGGTATACACATAATTCCTAGCAAAGCAAATTATATGATCAAGAAGATGTGAAATGGTCATGAGGTAGTGCAGTGGATGTTTTCTGTCACGTTTTTTTTGTTTGTGGCATTGAGCTGAGGCTTTATGTAGGCTGTAAATGAATTCTTTTACTCCCAAAACGATGTCTGGGGCATTCTTCATGACCAGAGAGCCATTTCCAAGATGTTCTAAGCATTTCAACTACCCAGTAGTGGGAAAAACGTGAGAGCAACTATAAAAACGTGGCCCTATCATTTCTATTTCTTCCAATAAGTTTGAAAATGCATTGGCATATATAAAAAAAATATCTGGCAAAAGGAAAAACGCCTGTGTATATGCAAAACTACCTTGCATATTTTTTTTCATTTGAAAATTCGGGAAAAGATACATTGCTGTATAAAATACATATATGTTCAATTTTATCAGATTGCCTCACTAATATATGTTAGTACTATATATATACGTATATATATTATCTTGAACAACATTATATATATATATATAAAAGTATTAAATAAAATACAATTTATCTTCTTTAGAAACAAAAATATATAGTTTTGTTAAACCACAATACTTAGTTTCTCCTATAAAAGATGGGTGATTTAACATTAGATGCATAACTACAGTTGATGTAATCAAAATAAATAAGGAGATTTATCCTTTCATACAAACAAAGATTTTTCTTTCCCAATCATTTATTTTCTCAACAGAAGTTTTTATCATAAGAGAAATTGTATAAAAAAAAACCTGGAAAGAATGTTGTCTTTGATGATTTTCTTCTTGATCTTCTGTCTTTCCTCATTCTACTTCTTTTTCCCAATAATTATTTAACTTCACTATTCTTGTTTAGTTTTCAGAAAGAAAGATAGTGAAAGAAATTGAATCTCCCATTCACAATGAATTCTCTTGTTGAGAAAATAAGAGTTTTTATTGACATTTATTACTTTCTTCCCATCTTTTTCTTTTCCATCTTTATTTTTCTCTGTTTTCTATATTTTATTTTCTAAATTTTAACATCTTTTCTCCTTTTTTTTACTCTTTTTAATGTTTTCTATCTTATTATTTATTTTCAAAAATCTTCTCATCTTTTTTCAAATTATATTTCAAGTTTATCTAGAAAATCTAATTTTAAAAGAAAAAAAGATTTATTTTTGCATGCAACTCAATTATCCTCAAATAATAAATAAATAATATTTAATTTTCAAAAGAATTCATCAATTAAAAGAAAATAAAACTAATTCTTTTATTTCTATGCACTTTCAATTTACCACTAATTAATTTAAATGATCACTACAAAGTAAGAACAATATAAATAATTTAACTAAATAAAATCCTAAATGCAACTAGATGTTACTAAGTGCATTTGTGTGAGAGAAATTATTCCATCTTAACCTTTCCAGGTAGCTAACCTTCTCTACGTTAACCACACTCTTGGTCTTCAACAACCTGCAATTTATGTAAACTCAGGCACCCATTAATAGATTAGTATCCAAGAAAATATAAATCAAAGAATTATAATTCATTATTTGAAATAACACATTCTATTTGTATCACTTTGAAATAAATCAAGATTCATGGAATTTCATCATTTCTAAAATAAAATAAACATTCACTTATTTCATCTTTCAAAACATCACAGTATTCTATCACATATAATTATTCATATATCAATTCCACATAAATTAAATTTGAAAGAAGCATCAAAATCTAAGATGTGACATCCTTCCCCACTTGGAAGAGACATCATCTTGATGTCTTATTACAAAAAATCTATGTATCATAGTCTAAAACATCGAGTATATATAAAAGTCATAATAAGCTTAAAGGTAAAAAACATATGCTAAAATCAAAACACACAACATACATGGCACAACTGCCAATACAATGTATATAATCCACACATAGTACAACTGTCATTTCATTACATTATAGTACTCATGGAACTCTTCTAAATCATAAAATAATGATATCAAAATATCAAGCATAATAGAATAATCACACCTTCAATGCACAAATCATAATCCATCAATGCTACCTAAAGCATGAAACGAGCATCTCAAAATTTTGACATACACACTCCATATTTTCGAAAAAAAAAATATTACCTCCTAACCATCACTAGGTTGAGGTTACAAGATAACAAATCAAACTCCAAAGGTGCACCAACTAGGTCCAAACCAACTATCATGCATACTGACTCTTCTGAGACTAAGACACTTGCTATCCATTCCTTAGATAACTCTAATTTTTAATTTCCATGCATCTTAACTTGTACCTTCTTTTTGCTTCTCTCATTCTATCATTATCTACATTTGTACCTTCATCTATTGAACTATCTCTTCTTTATGTTTTAGTGTCTCAATTCGAATTTGAATCATATCTTAATCTTATTTGAATTATACTTGGTTTAATTCATCTTTTCCATCTTAATTTGTCATATATTCCTTAACCAATCTATATTCACCCTTCTATATCTTCTAGTTTTACTTCCATTAAGAACTATTGATTTATTCTAGTTAAAACTCTGATGCAGGAGCATCCAGTTGTGTAAGGGCAATCTTGCATCACCCAAAAATAATTAAAATTCAAGTTTCTTGGTTTGTAGATGTTTTTACATTTTTGGATACCCTTTTCATCATAATGAAATTCTCAATTTATGGTTTTTATTTTCTATTCCTGGGTTGAAAGATATTGCAGTTTTAGTTTCCTAAATTTACACCTAAAAATCTTTCGAGTTAGATTTGAGGCACTTAGAGTTCCTGGAACAGCTCTGAAACTTGCCAAAATCAATGTAGCAAATTTTGAGCGTGTTATTGACTTCGAGACCTTTCTAACGGTTCAAACGGTTCATGAATTGGAGTCCCGGATCAAAAGTTATGGTCCCGGGAAGTTGGCACACTTTTTAGAAGATACAATTGCAAATGTTCTTTTGAAATTTAAACTTAAAGTTGTAATTTTTCGGCACCAAACTACCTAAACTCAAATTTGAATGTTGTTTTTACTCTAAATTAAAGATAAGCTCTATTTATGGGTGGGTTTCTAATTTTTAGGTAACTTTTTGAGGACAAGCTCGCATATTGCAAAAGGGTGATTCTCTAGCTTTCTATAACTTGCATGTGTTGTAGAACTTGGGGATTTGAGATCCTCTACATGTAAGAAGCTCAATTTTATGAATAATAAAATTATTCTATTGTTTGTGGGTTATTTTCTAAGTCTCAGGCTGCGCCCTCATCAAGTGGTATTAGAGAGGGTTTTCTTGAGTGTGTGGACAAATCGCTGATCGTGAGGTAGTTTGCATCAGGACCGTGGTTGTGGGTCAATGTCAAGAAAGATGCCTCCAAGAGTGATGTCTCGTAGGTGTGGTGGCGCCAGAGGTGGTTGAGGTGGCAGAAATGTTGGTGGAAGAGATGCACTAGCAGCTCTCCAAAGACAGATTGATGCATTACAAGAGCAATTGAGAAGAGGGTTAAACCTAAGGGAGGAAAGTGAGGATGAAGGAGAGGAAGAAGGTTCAAATGTAGAAGAGGAAGAAGAAGCAATTTATCAAGACCAAATGTGGCTAATAAGGGTCATTTCGAAGATTGGGAAAAAACCCAAAGCAGAAGTCCCTAGTTATTCTAGAAGTCTGAAACCGGAAGAGTTGATCGACTAGATCAACGAGCTAGAAGAATATTTTGAGTATGAGGAAATAGAGGACCCAGATTAGGTTAAGTTTGTGAAAATGAAGCTAAAGGGCCATGCCAGTATTTGGTGGAAAGAGGTCCAGTTAGAAAGAAATCAAAGAGGAAAAGGAAATATCACTAGATGGGATCACATGGTAGAGAAACTGAAGAAGAAGTTCATACCAGTGGACTACGAGTTTGATTTGTTGAAGAAATTGCAAGGGTTGAAGTAAGGAAATAGATCTATGAAAGAATATACTGAAGATTTTCACAAGATAATCATCAGAACGAGCCACACAGAGGCCAATAAGGAGAAGGTAGCCTGATATCTTAATGAGTTATGACCAAGCATTCAGGAGGAGTTAAGCCTAGTCAGAATGACTACCATTGAGGATGTGTATCAGTTTGCTCTAAAGGTGGAAGAGAAGCTGAACAATAGATTTGATGAAAAGAAAAAAGGATGAGGAGGTCAAAGTGGAAGGGGCAGTGGAAGACCTTCAGGAAGCCGAAATGATGATGAAAAGAAAAGTGAAGATGTGGGTACCAGTCGAAGCCAAAGGAATGACAACTTCTAACGCCCTCGTGATCAAAATAGTAGTGATCAAAGAGGTAGAGGACGAGGGAGATATGGACAAGGATCTAGAAGAGGTGGTTTCAAAGGAACGTGTTTCCAGTGTGGTGAAGAAGGGCATCGAGCCTATGAATGTCTACAACACTATGGAAGGGCAGACAAAAGGCCAGAAGGTCATGGAAGGGTCACACATGCAAATGAGGAGGCCCAATTTGAGCATTCAGATGATGTTGAAAGGGGAGAAGCCCTAGTGATTAGGATAGCCCTGGTGACTAAGGAAAAGGAACCAGAATAGAGGAAGAATCTATTTTGCACAAGGTACAAGTGTGAAGGAAAATGTTGTGATGTCATTATTGACGGTGGGAGCACCGATAATTTGGTGTCATAAGATATGGTCACAAAGTTGAAGCTGAAGAGGGAAATACACCCGCATTTGTATCAGATTGCTTAGTTGCAGAAAGACCACAAAGTTTTGGTCAATGAGCAGTGCCTAGTAAAGTTCAAGATTGGGAGATACCATGATGAGGTACTCTGTGATATCATCCTCATGGATGCATATCATATGTTGTTGGGGAGGCCATGGCAGTTTGATAGGTGAGCTATACATTATGGCCATGCAAACACTTATTCTTTGACAAAGGATGGGGTTCGTCACAAGTTGAAACCCCTGAAGGACACTGAAGAAAAGGTATGCAGTAGTGATAGAATTTATTATGTAGATGGAAAGAAATTTTTAGAATGTATGAAGCATGAGCGTGTGTGTTATGCATTGATTCCTAGAGTGAGTGAGGATAGTGAGAATGTTCCAGAAGAAGTTTTTAGGATGTTGGATGAGTTTTAGGATATTGTTTCTAATAATGAACCTAAGGGTTTACCACCAATAAGGAAGATCAGTCATCAGATTGACTTGATTCTTGGAGCTAGTTTGCCAAATAAGGTAGCTCATAGAATGACTCTAGCAGAAAATGAGGAGTTGAACAAACAAGTTCAAGAGTTGTTGAGAAAGGGTTTGATACGAGAGAGTTTGAGTCCATGTGCAGTACCTGCAGTACTAGCACCAAAGAAGGATAGGGAGTGGAGGATGTGTACAGATTCTCGAGCCATAAACAAGATAACAATCAAGTACAGATTTCCCCTGCCAAGGATGGATGACCTGATGGACTGTTTGAGTGGAGCTCAATACTTCACAATGATTGATCTGAAAGGTGGATATCACCAGATCTAGATTCGAGAGGGAGATGAATGGAAGACTGCCTTCAAGACCAAAGAGGGCCTGTACGAGTGGTTAGTCATGCCTTTTGGGCTAACCAATGCACCAAGCGTGTGGCTTCATGACGAGGTACTAAAGAATTTGGGAGGTTTGTTATTGTGTATTTAGATGATATTTTGATTTTCAGTAAGACGTTGGATGAGCATCTGATGCATATTCAGAGAGCCTTTAAGAAGTTAAGAGAAGAGAAATTGTTGATTAATCTGAAGAAGTGCAGTTTTGTGAAGAGGGAGTTAGTGTACTTGGGGTTTGTTGTCTCAGCAGAAGGTCTCAAGATGGACCCAGAGAAGGTGAAGGCTATTTTGGAATGGCCTACCCCAAGAACTGCTACCAAGGTGATATCTTTCCATGGTTTGGCTAGTTTTTATAGAAATTTCATTAGAAACTTCAGTAGTATTTGTGGACCCCTGACTGAAACAATGAGAGGGGATAGAAAAGAATTCAAGTGGAGCAGTGGAGTGGCAAAAAGTTTTGAACTGTTGAAGTAGAAGGTGATAGAGCAACCTGTTCTAGCCCTCCCAGATTTCAACAAGGTGTTTCAGGTGGATTGTGATGCCAGTGGTTGTGCCATTGGAGCAGTGTTGAGCTAAGAAGGTAAGCCCATTTCCTATTTCAGTGAAAAGTTAAATGATGCCAAGAGAAAGTATTATGTATATGATCAGGAATTTTATGCAACAGTTCAAGCATTAAAGAAATGGAGACATTATTTGTTGCCGAAGGAATTTGTTCAATATACTGATCATTAGGCCTTGTAGTACCTAAATAGTCAGGGAAAATTAAATCAAAGGCATATGAAATGGGTAGAGTTTTTGCAGAGTTATACCTTTGTTTTGAAACATAGGAGTGGGAAGTGAAATAGGGTTGCAGATGCTTTAAGTAGGAGGCATACATTGATAACAAGGATGCAAATTGAAGTGGTTGGGTTCAATGAACTCAAGACACTATATGCAGAAGATCCTGATTTTGCAGAGGCTTGGAAAGCTTGTAAGGAACCTATTGCAGTGGATAGGACAAGGTGGTTGGATTTCATAATCCAGGATGGCATGTTATTTAAGGGAAGTCAATTGTTTATCCCGAGGAGTTCCATGAGAGAGAATGTGATAAAGGAGAAGCATAGTGGAGGAATGGCAGGACATTTTGGTCAGGATAAGACCATTTCCATTATCAGTGAGCATTATTATTGGCCTCAGTTGTCATAGGATGTGAAAAAGTTTGTACAAAGATGGAGGGTATGTCAGATGGCTAAAGGAGTGAGCCAGAATACAAGCTTATATCAGCCCTTACTTATACCAGAGAGGCTGTGGGAGGATATAAGTATGGAATTTGTTCTTGGTTTTCCAAGGACACAATGAGGGAATGATTCAGTCTTTGTGGTGGTTGATAGGTTTTTGAAGATGACACATTTCATTCTATGTCAAAAGACCCATGATGGAGTCCACATTTCTAACTTGTTCTTCAAAGAGGTGGTGAGGCTACATGATCTGCCAAAGAGTATTGTTTCAAATTGTAACACCAAATTTGTGGGGTACTTTTGGAGGACCTTCTGGAAGAAGCTGAAGAAAAAGTTGAAGTTCAGTTCTGCACACTATCCACAAACAGATGGGAAAACAAAAGTTGTTAATAGGAGTCTAGGTAACCTACTGAGATGTTTGGTAGGAGATAAATCCAAGGGATGGGACTTGATCTTACCCCAGGCTGAATTTTCTTACAACAATTCTATCAATAGAAGCACTGGTAGATCACCATTCCAGATTGTGTATGGAGGTAGCCCTAGAACAACTCCAGAATTGAGGAAGATGGACCAAGAGAAGAAAATAAGTGCTGAAGCTGAAGATTTTGTAGAACACATCAAGGATATACATGAGAAGGTAAGAGAACATATTAACAAGATGAATATGTAGTATAAGGCTATGGCATATCAGAAGAGGAGGTATAAAGAGTTTCAGATTGGCGATGAAGTGATGGTCCACTTGAGGAAAAAAAAGGTTTCCAGTGGGAACATATAACAAATTGATGAAGAAGTTTGGTCCCTGTAAAATTTTGAAGAGGCATGATTCAGGGAATGCATATGAGGTAGAGTTGCCAGATAGATTCAACATTTCCCCTGTGTTCAACATTTCAGATTTGACAGAGTATCATGAAGGTGGCACAAAGAAGTACCAACGATGGAACAGTGTGGGATTCCAACACCTACTTTAGAAAAGGAGAGATTGAGAAATCTTGGATAGTAGTGTGGGAAGGAGTACCGAAACAGGCATTATGAAGAATATTTGGTGAAATGGAAAGGAAGGCCTGTTGAAGATTCATCGGTTGCATAAGGTAGAGGTTGACCATTTGGGTTTCCTCCACCATCTAAGGCGTGATAGGTCACTTCTCAAATTACCCTGGGTGTCTGATGCAGGAGCATCCAGTGGTGTAAGAGCAATCTTGCATCACCCAAAAATAGTTAAATTTCAAGTTTCTTAGTTTTTAGATGTTTTTACATTTTTGGATACCCTTTTCGTCATAATAAAATTCCCAATTTATGGTTTTTATTTTCTATTCCTAGCTTGAAAGATATTGCAGTTTTAGTTTCCTAGATTTGCACCTAAAAATCTTTCGAGTTATATCTGAGGCACTTAGATTTCCTGGAACAGCCCTAAAACTTACCAAAATTGATGTAGTCGATTTCCAGCGTGTTATTGACTTTGAGACCTTTCCAACGGTTCAAACGGTTCACAAATCGGAGTCCCGGATCAAAAGTTATGGCCCCGAGAAGTTAGCGCACTTTCTAGAAGATACAATTGCAAATGTTCTTTTGAAATTTGAACTTCAATTTATAATTTTTCTGTGCCAAACTACCTAAACTCAAATTTTAATGTTGTTTTGGCTCCAAACTAAAGAGGAGCTCTATTTATGGGCGGGTTTCTAATTTTTAGGTAACTTTATGGGGACAAGCTCACATATTGCAAAAGGGTAATTTTGTAGCTTTCTGTAACTTGCATGTGTTGTAGAACTTGGGGATTTGAGATCTTCTGCATGTAAGAAGCTCCATTTTCTGAATAATAAAATTATTCTCTTGTTTGTGGGTTATTTTCTAAGTCTCGGGCTGCGCCCTCATCAAACACCTTCTAGTAACTTCCTTATCCATTTTAGTAATACACACTATTTTTGAAACTTAAATCAACTCTTCCAATCTTATCTTTCCTTTCATTTCCACACAAATCTTCTAGCCTTAAGGTTTTCTTCTCACCTTCAGCTTCCTGTATTATTATCTTGTCATTTTAGTCTTTCATTTTTTCATTCTTCTCTGGGTTACTACAACATTACACAATTTAATTCAGCTACCTTGTAACAATCCTAATCTACCACACATCAACATTTTTCATTCTTCATTCCAACAGTTCCAATTCTTTCCAAATACAGTTTTCATATTACTTTGTATCTTGTTATCTTATCTTCTACTCCTTTTTGTCTTATCTTTATTCTTTAGAACTTTCTATACTTATTTGTCTATTTATTCATCTTTAACTGAAGTCTGCTACACCACTACTTTTCTTTCCAAACTAACATTCTTCCTACCATTACCTACCATTCCATCATATACAAAACAATTTCTCTCATATCTCACAAATATATATATATAGGTTTCAACCTCTAAGCATGTTCTCAAATTCCCTTTCACATCAATTTTTACTATCTAGACATGATGGCCACACAAATGATAATCAACAAGATATTCACATCATTTGAACCATAGAAACACCAATGATTTCAAAATTTCTTTTCATTTCACGCAATAAACACTTGCATCTAACAACAAAATAAGTAAATTTCAATCTATCAATTATAACATCATACACACCAAGATCTAGTATGTTCTCCATATTCTACTCCCTCATACAATCTATCAGAGGCCCATCCTAGACATGATAGAGAATATAACATGAAACTTGACCAGTAGTTAAAAAATTCAAGCATAGCCACCATCAAGAAAGTAAATCAAAACCAAAGAAAAGAAAAGTCAATTTCAATAGTAAGGCATAAAATGTGCACAATTCCAACAATAATTCCCACATGACCATAATGGTCACAAAATAAATAGTATCGTAAATTCGATGGCTATACTTACTCATAAACACAAATGGAATTCAATGTTGCCCTTGACAACATTAGTAAATTAATCAAAGTCAATAAAATAGAACAAAATATAAAATTTCTTAAGTCACATAATGCATGAACTACGTGACTAACTCTAGTCACAAGAGAGGGAGTATAGTACTAAACTATACCTAGATTCCAAGATCCAAGGTAAGTAAGAGAACAGATTCAATCATGGAAAACAATGAGCCATCTAAGACTCCAATCACACCAAACATGAGATCTATTCTACTTAACCATCTAACATCACTAAAGATGCCAAACAAAAGTTGCATCACATCAAGGGAATCTCAATCACCATGCAATGACACACAAATTCATACACTAGAAAACATTCATAACCCAAGGCACCTAAACATATCACTCTCACAACAAAGAGCAATTACCAATTCCCATTTTACAAGAAAACACCACTTCACAAAATAAATACATAAGATTCACATTTGTACAAATTATGGGTCCATTATCATGGTGCATCACTTGCATGAAGACAATAATTTACTAAAGCATACTACACACGTACAAAAATGTGAAACAGTAGTTATTCAAGTGCGTCACTCACACATAGTAAGTATACAATCTCTAGCATGTTATGGAAATAGGATTGAATGCATTACCCACATCCAATATAAAATGATCATAAGTACATTTCCCACACAATATATGCAAGGTACATAACTCGCACAATGCATCATACAAGGTACATAAATATAAGTATCATTAGTACAAATAAAGCATATAGGACTCACAAGGTTCCACAATATCAATAACACCTTCCTTGTCAATAGGGCTACTCATTGTAACTTATCTAAGCAACTTTTTTCCTAGGTCCATACTGAAGATCCTTAAGACAAATTAACTTGCATTCACCAAAGATCACATGGATTACACACTTACAAAGAATTTCTGGAAAATAAGCTTACTCATATTCTAATACCATTACCATTCTAGACACCCTTGCTCTTAAAAACATTGATCTTTGATTCTCTTCTTCCGTAAAGGATCTTTTAAAGTTTAAACCATTATTAGCTATAGGTGATTGTTCTATTCTACTTGTCATAGTATCTTTATTTTACTTTGAGCAATCTTGTAACTTATCACTTTCATAACATACTCATTCACCCTTATGTCCTCAAAGAAATCTCTTTTCTCATAATATTTCTCTATTCTTGCATCATCACTTCACGGCTTTCATCATGTCCTATCCATCTTATCTTAGACAAATAGGTCTTCTAAAACTCTAATTGCATTCAATACATAAAATTATTCCAAACAACACTTGTATTATATTTCATATCAATCCAACACACATACCATTGAATTTTCCCACAATTTTTACAAAGTCTTATTTTATTTTTTTTAAAACTCTTACATCCTTATTCCATATAGAAGTTCTTGTTTTTTTCCAAAACATAACATTTTACATATCATTTTTAGATAAGGGGAACTCTTCAAGTTCCTCTTCCACTTCAAACTTGGGGGTTACAACTTTGGAAGATGGGTGCACTTGTGCATACTCCTCCAATTCATCACTTGAGGAGATTACAATTATTTAGCCAAAGGAGGAATCTAAGGATCTCTAAACAACATGACCATAGGAGTCACACTACACTTAGAGGCCATATCCCTAGATAGTGACAAGGATTTAGACTTGGTTGGAGAGACCGAAGGCAGATGGTTGAAATTGAATTCATCCCTCATCCTTCTTTTCACTTGACTAATTTGAGAGAGAGCATGACTCATATTCTCTGTATCACCCAACTAAATGTCATTATTAGTGTTTTTCCCCTTTATTGTGTGAACAATGGCTTCTTTTTCCTTTTTGGCCATGAGATAGGGTACATTCCTAGCAACTAACTTCCTCACAATCATTCGATGACATGTCATCCTAGCAGAAGAATTCCAAGATTATACTCTCATAACGTTGGATGGGAATAGAACATGGTGAGCACATAGGTCCTAGAGAGGAAACCAGGGACCTGTGGGTTATGGGAATTTGGGGCTTTGATACCAAATGTAAAGTATGACAATCCCACTTACTAAACATAGTAATCTGAAAAGCAAATACATTTCCAAATAAGGATAATGAAAAAAATTGTTAAATAAAATATATTAAGAAATTCTCTAAGGCAATTTACAATAGTGAATTGCAATCACATACACCAATAGGGTGCTACAAACATCTGTTTCAATGTTCAAAAAATAAGTTTAGATCAATAATTACATCCATGATGATAAGTTTACATTTACAAATTGGCTATGCAAGCCATACGAAAGAAGTATAAGAAATATATCCATATGATGAAGAAAACTCAATCCTCAACTACCATGACTATGTTGGGGGTGGCTTCAAAATAGTGGTTTGGAAACTATATGAGGAAGGAAATTTCATTTTTTTCCTTTTCCCCAAACTCAAGGGGTTCGG
The DNA here is from genome assembly GCA_007258455.2 of Sequoia sempervirens. Taxonomy (NCBI): domain Eukaryota; kingdom Viridiplantae; phylum Streptophyta; class Pinopsida; order Cupressales; family Cupressaceae; genus Sequoia; species Sequoia sempervirens. The sequence goes on from VDFB02379711.1 coordinate 64,537,991, forward strand.
TCAAACCCAATGGTTCGACCGAACATCATTATGGGTTCGACCGAACCCACAAACCCTAAATAAAAATAATCATATTTAAATGGGTTCGATCAAACATGGGTTCGACTGAACCCCCTTAAATATGACAAAAAAAAAGAATTCTCATTTTGACTATCATTTTCACTTTCTAAATTTACCAGTTGCTTTCCCTGGTGTGTGCAGCAAACCGAGACCGTGACAGTGAGCAAACTGACTTCTTCTTTCTGGCGAATGCAACCTCAACTTCGTCTCTCCAAACTTCATCAACCTGACTTGTATATTGAGCACCAAGTATTTGAAATTCAAATTTTTTAGAGTTCAAAATGCATTTATTTGTTAAATTTTGAAACCCTAGATGCAATTTTTTTCAAATTTGTTGAATTCAAATTGGATTTTTTTGGAAGTTTTTAAAGCATTTTCAAATCTGTTGAATTTAAATTGGATTTGCTTCCCCATTTTGCATACATTTTGATTTCCTATGTGTAAATGAAATATTCCTTCCCATTTCAGCAATCAAAGCTATGGATAGTCTGCTCCTAAATGGAAAGACCAAGTGAAACATATATAAGAACTTAATAGCATATGGAAACAAACAATATAAAGTTATGAAGTTCAAATAGAACCACAAATTGTATCATTTGTAACATTAAAAATGTCCATCTCTACACATTCTTGGTGGTAGGTAGGTATTGCACAATAAGATAGAGGATGTAAACTAATTAAGACTTGGATAGTATTTTAAAAGGAATTTGAGGTGTGGAAACACTTCCCATAATAACCTATCAAGAGATAAATATGCAAAATAGATTTTATTTTAGTTACAAGAAAAATGTATAAATTATAAATTTATAGCATAATTATGTACATGGGAAAATCCTCTTGGAAGAAAAATCCCACAACCAAAAACATGAACCAATTATATTATTTGATAATAATATCATTTACAATAAAATATTCATGTGCATACCCTTATAGTAGTATCATCAACATGTGATTCATATGGAGTAATTTCTAGTAGCATGATGATTCCTATAAAATCATTATGCTTTCTCCATCTCAAGAACCCATAAATAGGAAAAATTTAAACCATAAACCAAGTGTGGTTTACCAAAGCCATGAGCCAAAATAATGACCTAAAAATGGTACCAAATTTGGCACAAATTCCAACACCATATTCCTTGACTTGGTTTATAGAATGTATTTAGCAAATGCTTTACATCTTGTCAAAAAAATTCAAATGCTCCTCCTCATAACTAACACTCCATTTTTGACATATTCAAACCCATTATTTAAGATGATCTTGATTGTTTTCATAATTCTAATCAATATTCTAGTGTAACCCCCCTTTTTTATTCTCTTATGTGTCATATAACATTTCATAAGTAATTCCCATCTTACAATTTCATACAATGCTCTTACAACTTCTTAAATATATAAAAGTGACAACCCTAGTTCAATTAGGATTATTTAATTATTATCACCTACATCCATTCATTACATGTTATTAGTTTTTAGTTGCACACATTATTAGGAAATATGCATTGTCTAAGCAATTGGGGTATATTGCATGTTTGAGAGTGTTTCCCTTGATCTTTTATCTAGTTAAATTAATATCCTTTAAAATATTGTTTTATGGAGTTTTCATCTTAAATCTAATATGGCTAGAAAATAAAATGACGATTGATCATTTTTTGATATAATAGCTAATGAAAACCATATAAAGAGCCACATTAAAGAAGATGAAAAATAATGATCAAGAGTATGATTTAGATACATATGTTTCTAAACAAGATATTTTCCTAAATTGATAATTACGTATTGATGCACCTCTCCACCCTAAATATCCTCACTCATTGGCTAGTAATTTATATAATGTATTAGGTGGCTATCCTTAGGGCATTAATACTATTCATAATATTACCACTCTAATGGATTTTAATAATGTTGTACCCTCTATGCATCCATCTACCCTTCATCCTCTTATAATTTGAGTCCTCCTATCATACTATAGTTACCACTTCCATGAGATCCACCACCCATGTCCTACCGCCTTTCTCTCCACAAGTATTTTTCTTATCTCACATCGTTTTAAATATGTTCATACCATTGTTAATACTAGCACTATCCTATACAAATATGTTCTTCATACCATTCCTCCTTATCCTATGAAAATCTAACCTTATAGTGTAACTTCTCCTTCCATTACCATGTCATTACCTTTCTAGACCTTCCCCTCTTTATACATTCTCCTTTTCATCCTACACTACTCCTACCACTAATATATCCCTATACCTTGGATATACTATTGAAGAAATTTAATTGACTTTCAATCGCAAAAATTAGACCCATATTTTTAAATGTCAAATGTGTATAATAAAGCACAATCCATGCTTCTAATTCAACTTCACTAATATCTATCGAATTAACTTAGGTTTTACAATAAGATAATCATATAGCCATAATTAGTTGTCAAGATAATGGTAAAGTTTTCAATAGCCATATTTATCCTTCCACATGCCACCATTAGACATACACATAAGATTCATGAACATCCATACCTATGAGCATCCAAATACAAGAAATATAACTATATATCATGCACATCATCAACATACACATAAAATATCACACCCATCATCAACACAACTAATAGTTCCCATATCATATTATCTATGTTCTCATACAAATGTGTCTTCAAATACATCAAAGCACTCATGAGTAAATCCACTCTATAGAGCATACACACAACTAAAAAGGCTCCCCTAAGGTATTTGTCTCCTACATCTATCCTCTTAGCCTATCCTTATCTATGGATATGTTCCACTCATATCTACCACCTGAGGTGATCCATGTCTCAATCCTTGTCAAGGTCACTCCGCCTCTCTACCTATATCCTTTCTCAATGAGCTAGATCTATCACTGCTACTCCCAAAAACACCTACATTTAAATATTAAAAAAATGTTTAATAAATCATACAACATTGATTAAAACTAACTAAAAAAAGAAATAATTTAATATTATTACACCTTATGAATTATATTGAATGTCCCCACCTTGAAATTTATAGCCATCGATGTCAATCACTTATTCATACTATAGCTTTGTTCTCCAAAACACCTACATTTAAATAAAGGTGAATTTTAAAAAATATATATATTTAACCTACTTTTAACTCAACAATAATGGATGTATTTCTATCATAAACTCTTCGTACTCATAACGGAATCATGGCCTAGGTAGAGTATAAAAAATGTAGTTTCCAACCTCATATGTAAATCTAGAGTTAGAGTGCCAAAATTGTTGAATTTCATCCTTTGTGCTATTAATTAGCTTCTTATCGACTCATGGAAGCCTACTGCTAAAAGGCCAAGTATGATTTTCAATAGGACTTTCTAATCATGATCTTATTGATAATACTTTTGAAAATGTTTTACAATTTAGGCTTAATTCAAAACAAGTTTACCTTAATAATTGAGCCTTTTTAATTTTTTAATTTCTTACTAATGATGTTATTACTCTATGAACACCTCTTTTATCTTTTTCCTTACTATTATTTACAATAGAATTGAGTGCATTAAAAAAAACTTTAACAATAATATTATTTCGATCAAACTTTTTGTTTACATGAATCTTTGAAATTTATTTAGTAAAGGTCTCATTTTGTACATCTTTAGTAATTGTATAAAAATTTGGAATTTCTTGGTTAATGTCTTATTGGAAAACCATTCATTGAAAATTTTTGAAGCCCACAACCGAATGGTTTGTGATGACCTCTTGCCTTCAAGAATTTCTATTATGCTCATCAATTTCAAACCATTTTGGGGTTCTTGAATGTTTTTAAATTTTAACAAACTCATTACAAAAAGATGGATTTTGAATTTCTTTTTCTTCTTCACAAAGGTTCTCTCTTCTTATGTAATTTGGAGACACATTGAGTTTCATTGGTTCATGTGAGCTATCAATTTAATCATTGTTATCAACAAGTTGATTATTGAGTGCAATTTCAATGTCATAGGGTTCATATCCACATTAGTCAAGAAATTTTTGATGTATTTCTTCTTCTTCTTCTTCTTCTATGATGCTACTCTTATCAATAGGTGTTCCATCAAATTTTACAATATTTTCACATTCATGTTCAACATTTTTATTTTCAATATTATTGTCACTTTCATTTTTTAAACATTTCATTATATTGAACATTAAAATATCCAATTTAAATGTCATTTAAGGGTAAATAAGGACCTTCATCTTCTTTCAATATATATTTATAACAAGTATATATATTTAAGGGTAAATATATATTTTTAACATATATAACATGTATGGTTGGATTAGTGAAATATTTATAACAAGTGTACAATGAAGTCAAACTTTATTAGATTTGATTCTTAATAAATTAGTTTTAATGATTCAATTTATAGCTTTATGCAATCTATAAGTTTAATAGCTTCTTGATGGTATCTAAACTTTATACATATAAAAATATGATAAATGTCTGATTATTTTTCTTCCAATCTATAAATTTTTTATGTTCTTGGCTATATAATTGAAGTTCATTTATGTTAACAACTATTAGATTAACATTTTATCCCTTCAATTATTTTCAAATAATTTTATGTACTAATCTTGTATTCTTATTCTTCTTTCATTGTTTCATTTAAAATTTCAACCATTTAAGGATGCTATGTTATAGATTATAGTTGTCTTCCAATTCTTTTTAAATTGTTAATGGTATGAAAATATTATTGATGAGTAGATGAATTATTACAAGTTCTATTTTAGATTTGTATTCCCTTTATCTAGATATATTATTTCCCAAAGTCTCATTGCTCTTTTAGGTGTATTATATATATATATATATAAAACATGGAAAATGTAGATTATGTTCCACATGTGCCATTCTTTATTTGCAAATACTAGTAATGAGATTAAAAAATTGAGAGATTCATTAGCACAAGGTGAAAACCCGGGGATATATAGTGAACCATTCATGTTAATATTGCATAGTCTAGAAAAACTAAAAGATGAACTTGAGAGGACTAGTGCATATTCCCCAAAATGAGTGACTGCTATTCTTTCCCGCATGTGGGAAGAAGTACATGGTGATGTTCCCCTTAAACAAATATAGGATAGTGTCACCAAAGAAATGATATAATCCACTTGTTTTCCATTTTATCAAAATGTGTGTAAGGTTAGGGGATACCAAGTCACTAGATGTGCCGATCATGCTATGTCCTCATTTATCTACCCACGATTTCTCGCAACACATGGTCTATACCCAAACAATGACCAGATTCCATTGTATTTTGTTTAGCAGTTGTATGCTAAGGTCCATTTGGGCCTCAAAGTTAACTGCCTGGACATTCCACCATATGTTGGTCAGGGGCGTGGTAGGATTTCTGATAGGCCCACCTATCATCGAGTAGATAGACCACTCCTAGTGTTTAGGGTATTGGTTGGTTAAAGGTCTCCTGCTCTCACCCTAGCTCTAGCCCCCATAGTAAATGAGGTTGTCGTTGCTTCCCAAAAGGAAGCAATTGACACTGTAGGTGACATTGTGGCTGTCACAACTAGGATATCTGATGATCATGTAGGTCAGTATTTCATGTCCAGATATTCTTGTTCCACACCATTTTTAGCATAGTGGACCATAATTGATCCTTTTATAGTGCCCGACATCCCTACTCCTACACAAGTTGATGCACTTACAGGAGATATGTCACGCATGACTTTGCATTGTTTGGCTGAGGACCTATTGGAGGCATATGCCCACATTGCATCAAACAACGGGATCAATATAGAGCATATTAGAGAGCATTTGAGATGCAGAGGTCATTCAGTTCCAAGATCACATCACTCTTAGTTGAGCACTAGTGTGCATTAGGATCCACCTATAGTTCATACGGAAGATGCACAAACTATGGGTTTTACTGATATGTTGATTGGTTCTGGTTCATCATCACAGATGCCATCTCACCTTCATAGTCCTCTACATTCATCATTTATGGCAGGACATGGGATAGATCAGATGGATGTAGATGTTGATTCCTCACTTGATTGTTTGGTGCATATGGTGGAGGTGAATGTTTCAGAGGACGTAGGTCATCTGATATTAGATGATGTCCATGTATGTGTGCATATGCATGTTTCAATTCTTTTTTCATTATTATTATTATTTTTTAACTAGATATTCATGTAAGTTGATATATATGTGTATATATATTGTTATAGGTGGACATACCTCATATCACTCCTAGCCTTGGTCTAGATCGTGTGCATGATTGATGTGACTTTGTGGATGAATCTGTTGTCAGTGGACATGTGAGTTTTACATTTTTATATAAGCACACATGTATATGTACATGCAATATATTTATGTATGCATAGATCTAGATTGATATTTAAAAATACAAGTTCATTTAAAAATAACTTTCATAAAATTTATTTAATATAAATTATATGTATTTAACACATCTTGTACACAATTTTATTTGAGGGCTCAGACATCCATTAAGAGCAGGACCGTCTCATTCAGATGACCATTCTTCTAGGAGTAGACATTCATATTAGGCCATGCACTCTAGGCTTATGATTTTTACCACATGTATTTGATTATATGATGATCTTTAGTAGTATTTGATATTTGATGATTTCTAACTTACATTTGCTTATATGATATACATACATTTGCTTATTTGTTGATCTTTAGTATTTGACATTTGATGATCTTTAATTTACATTTTTCTTTTATGATATGTACATATATTTTCTTATATGATATATACATACATTTTCCTCTTTGCTTATAATATGTGTTATGTTTATATGTATTGAATCCCTTTACATGTATGTACATGTGTTTGCTTATGGTTTAAACATGTTTACACATGATATATGTATGCATTTTCTTTAAATATTCAATATACATACATGTTTTCTTATTTTATGATCTCTTACAACTTACATTTCCTTATATTAAATATACATTTGATCTCTAGTAGAATTTTAAGGGGAAATCAATGCCACTTTATAATTAAGTTCATTCATGTTGATCACAATAAATATATTTTTTTAAATGACTTAAGCAACATGAACCATTGAGTTGAGAAGAAGATATAATCTTTTTGACACGTAACTTGAAATTCAATTCAAATATAATTTTAAGAAAACTCAATTCAAATTATATCGAGCTATTATACGTTTTTGACAAGTAACTTGAAATTCAATTCAAATATATTTAAGAAAATTTAATTCAAATTATACCTCTATTATACATGTTCGACAACTAACTTGAAATTCAACTCAAATATAATTAAAAAAAATCAATTCAAATTATACCTCTAATATACATTTTTGACACTTTAACAAAATTCTAAAATTACTAGATATGTTGTGCATACCTATGAATTAAATATTTTCAACAAACTCCACAATGAAATAACTTGTTTGTTTACCACTTGATTCATTTAAACTAGGATCTAGTTATTCCATGTACACTTGAATAATTTTGATTCACTTGGAGCACAGATTTTGGAGAAGTTTTTGCACATTTATCAAGGAGGCAAATATTGGAGCATGACAATTTTTCATTTTTATCAATCAAGGAAAAATTTGGAGGATAATTTAACTAAGTTGGTAGAGGAATTTTTTAGAGTCATCTTTAAGTTGAAGAAGAAAATGGGACAACAAAGAAAAAGAAAAAATGCGTCTCAACGAAAATTGTCAAAAGAAGAAGAACAAAAGAGGCGTGACCAAAACTTGGAAAATTATCATAGAAAGAAACAAGGTACATGCTTGTTTCTTCTCTCTCACACTCTCAAGTGTCTATTTAGGACTTTTACTTTGAAGGTTTCTAACCATCATTGCACTTGAATGACTATAAATACTTTTAAATGTCCTCAAGTCTTCTTGGTCATGCAAGTTGCAATGTTTATATGATCCTTGACTCCAATTCCATAAGCCAATTAATTTTGTTTCAATAGTTGTGTTTTGTGTCTTTTATTTTCATCACTTCAATGTTCTCAAATTATTTTTATGTTTTATGCTCTAGGGATTCCTCAAGCTGGAGTCGAGCCAAATATAGATATTGGATCAAACAAATCTGTTGAAGAACACGTGACCTCAAAGTTAGGGAGGAGACCCAAGTTCAAACAATGCTTGTTGGAGAGGGGTCAAGATCACATCCTTCTACTAGTATGGATGAGCATATAAAACTAGCACAAAATTCTCTCACTTATAGCTCATCATGTTTTATCATTTTGTTTGCTTGCATACATAAACTTCACTTATATTTAACATCATCTCTCACTTTTTTTTGCAAAATATTTTGTGACACATGTGTAGGAAGGGTTCAACAAGTAGGAAGTTTTCATGCTCAATTCGAGCCAAATCTAGACATTGGATCAAATGAATCCACTCAAGAATGCATGGTCCTTGAAGATACGGAGGAGGCACAAGTTCAAACAATGCATGTTGGAGAGGGTTCAGTATCACTTCCTCCTAATGGTATGGATGATCATATAGAACTAGCTGAGAAGGTGGGGAAACAAGTTTCTCATAGAAATTTAGATCATTTACTTGAAATGGATATGGAGAAATTGAAATATTATGCCAACTATCCTTATAATAAGAGAAAGAGGTCAATGACTAAATCTATAAATGGAATTATCAATCATCATTTCAATCATCTTGATACACTTGAAAAAACCCAATTGTTATCATGTTTACTTCTTTGTGATGAGCTCAAAGAGTTATTACAATTGTTGGGTGTTCATTCAACATCAAATAAGAAGAAACACATGGGATTACAAAAGGATATTGTTCAAAATGTTAAAAAGGGTTTAGATTCCATTGGGAAAGGGTCTTGATCAGTGGATAAGGCCACTACAAGAAGGGTGATGTTGACATCTATTGTACATCAAGATATAGCAAGAAAAAGAAAAAAGTCTACACTTTCAACTAAAATTGGTTATAGTAGAACCACATTGATAAAATATGAGAAAAAGAGAAAGTTTTTGGATGAGAGTTTAGAAGGAAATTGGGCAATTATGTGTATAGCTCCTCCTTCTGATAGGATTGAAGATGTTGTTAGGAACTTGGTCTCAATTTTTTGGCATGATCAGACTCATCTATCATCAAATACTAGTGATGTTATGAGACACAGGATTGGGCCTAGTATTTATGAAAATCATATCAAACATTGTCTAGACATAAAACAATTTGAGATGTATATGAAATTTTTTAATGAATATCCTCATATAAGGATTGGGAAAACAATGTTTCAAAGGTTAAGGCCATATTATGTGAAGATAAAAAAGTTTTTTGAAACTTGTTGTTGTCGTTATTATATTGAATTTTATCTCTACTATTAGGTGTTTCAAAAGATGAGAGAAGAAATATGTGGGTTTCAAAATGCACCTCCTAAACAGGCAAGTTTGTTCATAAAGTCTATATTATGTGATCATGAAAATGGACCTCAAATAAACTGCATAAAACGAATTTGTGAGACATGTGGAAATTTGGCTAAATTTCCTTCAAGAATTGAGGATATTGACCTAACAAAGACAGTAAATTGCAAGAGATAAGTACTATTTTTAGAGAGTTTATTTGTTTCAATTTCTCATAGATCAATTTATTTGGATTCTCTTTGATGTAATGTTTCATTGATCAAGTGTGGTTTATTAGTTATTCACATATTTTATTGACACAGGTACAAGTATGTAAAGTTGGAAACAAATTTTGGGAAAGAATCCACAAGGTTGAACTATGTAGAAGAGGAGATTCCCGTTGGAAAATTTATGGAATATTTTCAAAAATTTATACGACCATACATACATCATTCCTTTTTTGCTAAGTGGCAAGCACAACAATTCCAAACATTGAGAGATATTTTCCCACATGGAACAGTTCTATTAGTAGTTGACTTTGCAAAAAATTACTCCTTTCTACATCAAAAAGAGTTTCAATCAGAGTATTACTTTTCAAAGCAGATCACTATTATGGTTCATTTGTGTTATTGACATGCGCAATCAGAATTGGATGGTTTTGAGAGTACAAATGAAGAACGAGCCATTAAGAAAGAATGTCACTTTTATATTAGTGCTGATAAAGAGCATGACACACTTTTTGTCCAACATTGCTTTACAATATTTTTTGAGAATTTGAGAAGTAGGGGTGTAAAAATTGAAAATCATTTTGTATGGTCAGATGGATGTGTGGCACAATTCAAATCTTCATGACCATTCTATGCACTTTGTCGATATCATAAAATCTACAAAATACCACATGTTTGGAGTTTTTTTTAGAGTGGGCATAAAAGGGTGAGCATGATGGAGCAGGAGCTTGCATCAAACGAGCTTTAAGAGAGTATCAAATGAGTTATCCAAAAGATCGTCTAGACAATGCACATGATGTTGTTGAATGGTGCAAGAAACACTTTGCATCAAATGTGGTCGGCACATCTTCAAGAACAAATCGACACATTCCACATAGAGTGTTTTGGGAGATATCGGGTGTATAAATTACGTTAAAAACAAAGATTTTGAATTTATTTAAATTTAAAGATATATATATATACATATTTGTTCACATAAGTGTTTTGTTGTACATATGTATCTAGGTGTGGATGATGAAGATCGAATGGATGCAAGAGGGTTGAAAAGACAAGAACCATTGTGTTAGGAGTTCAGATAGTCGCCATGGATGGATATTAGACACAAGGGATTACTCTTGTTTTTGCACTGAGTGCATTGAGGGAAACTCTGATTATGCATGCAACAATCAAGAACTTGGATATGTTGGTAAATGGGATACAATGCCACTAGTTGTTTCAGAAACATATGATGAAAATGAGGAAGAAAGATTTGAAGACATTCCTTTGATTTCAATTGATTATGACCATATTTAGGATTGGTTAGAAAAGGTACACATGTGTAAGTTTTCAATAATTTAAATATTATATATATCTAGTTAATGATCTTTAGAACGACACAATTTTTTAGAATTTTTTTTTGTTAATAAATTTAGTTTGCAGTCATAGAAGAGCCTAAAAACATCAAAGGTGTTAGCTATTATTTATTGTGTTGCACAGAAGAGAGGAATAAGCTAACAGAACATAAAACAAGTGATGGAATGTTATTTGCCAGCGTATTTTGAATTAAAATTTTGATACATTGTATTCAAGTACACATTACATTATAAACATTAAATATATATTGTACAAACCTTGAGAATGAAAATGTTGCACACGCTCTC